>JXCR01121199.1:0-24293 GCA_002079205.1 Phalaenopsis hybrid cultivar
GTATTAAATTAGTGAGTTATTGACACCCAAAATCATACCTCTAAATCTAGGATCATTTAATCTGCTAGACTCCCAAATTTATGTAATTTAAGGAAATTATAAATTTATCATTTTTAACTAAGATAAGTGAGGTTGGTTTCCACCAGTTAACCCCTTGTGTTTCAAACATCCAAATATGTTAATTAGAATCAAAGATTTCTCATTTCCCTTCCTGAGATTAGTGCTAAATGTTAATTAAGGCTAAATTTCAAAAATTACACATTTGCCCCTACGGCTTTATCACTTCATAATTCATCAAATTTAATCCAAATGACTTTGAAATTCTTATCCTACCTCACTCATGGGTCAATTGAGACATCAGAGGAGAAAGTGTGATATTTCAAAATTTAATTTATCCATATAAATATTTTTAATGCAAAAATAGAATTTTTTAAAGAAAACTCCTAACTTGACCAAGGTAAATCCTAATACCTTGAAATTTTTACTGGAGGTAGGCTTATACCCAAGAAACCTTCAGACTAAATTTCATGATTTTTTAAATTTTATTTGAATTTTAAGAATTTTTTTAAGTTTTGGNATCCTAACTTGACCAAGGTAAATCCTAATACCTTGAAATTTTTACTGGAGGTAGGCTTATACCAAAGAAACCTTCAGACTAAATTTCATGATTTTTTAAATTTTATTTGAATTTTAAGAATTTTTTTAAGTTTTGGGGTGTTTATTGATTATAAAATATTTTAAATGTGGAAAATTAAGTTTTAAATTTTTATTAAAGTTCTTTGATGTCAAGGGACACAAGGAAATAATTTTACATTTTTCTAATTTTTCTTTGAATTATTGGAGTTATTTTAGTAAAAAAAACCATTTTTAGCCTTTAAAAATTATTTTAAGCTTCAAAATTCAATATCTTTATTTAGAAAATTAGGAAAAACATCTCAATCATTCCTAAGTGCTTAGAAAGAAATTTAGAATATTTTTATGAATTTAATTATTTTTGTGATTTTTATGGATTTTTAATTATTTAAATATTAAAAAAAAGTCTAAAAATCAATTTTTTTTAAATTATATTTTATTTTTAGAAAATACCCCTGATCACAGAGAACTCAAAAAACAAGTTGTTATAAATTTTTTAGTTATAGTTTGATTTCTTAAAATCATTTAAGTGCCAAAAAAAGATATTTATCTTTAAAAATTAGCTTAAGCTACCAAATGAACTCAAAATACTTTGAAATTTTTATGGTGAGTTCTATGGATCTTATAAAATAGTGGAGATCAAAAATCAAGTCATTTTGATGATTGTATTTTCCAAAATTAATTATCTTAGTGATTTAGGGTTTNATGGATCTTATAAAATGGTGGAGATCAAAAATCAAGTCATTTTGATGATTGTATTTTCCAAAATTAATTATCTTAGTGATTTAGGGTTTNTGACAATCTTCATCACTACAAATGGGGCTTTCCCAAGCATGACCTCAAGATCTTCAAATCCGACTCCAAATTTAATGGCAGGAGCGAGGTTACGGGCTTCGTGGCTTGTCGACAGGTTGCAGGAAAAGGTCAGCGTTGGGTAGGCCATTGCAGCAGGCTTTAAAACAAAAAGTTTTAAGGTTAGCTATATGGCCAAAACCTCATAACTTTTAGTGCAAGCACTGAAATTAGAGGTTGATCTGTAGACTGGGTGGGTCTTAATTTATGGTTATTTTAAAATTTTGTTTAAGAAAAATCAAGAGGTGGAAAATTTAATTAATATAAGAAGTACGCACAGCATAACACGATTTAGTTTAATTTGCAGAATAGAAAATCAAATTTGGAAGGGAGATGTGAAGTATTTTAGGACCCAGTGCGGGACCCATTTAGCGGCAGACAATGCCCAGGTGGAACTAGTCCACTGACACGCCAATTGGGGGTCCGACCTCACATGAAAAATTAAAAGAGACCTTAATGACCTCCTGAACCCCTCTGTTCAAAGATGGTTGAACAGATAGTCCTGAAGTCCAAGGAGTTAGCCATACTTTCCCAAGACAGAAATGGGTAATGTATGCCAACAAAAGAAGGGTAATTTGGTCCAAGAGGGACATGGACACATTATCGATGTGTGAAGATAATATTTCTTGATTTGTATGGAGAGAAAAGCTTGCCCCCAGTGGAGTCGCCAGAAGTTGTCGGCGCTATTTTTGGTTGGAGGAGTTGGTCGTAAGAAGTTGTCGGTCACCGAAATCAAAATCTTGTCGCCCACATCAGAAGCACATTTTAATTTACATATATATTTAGTTTTAGAAAAATATGAAATCAAACTGACCCCATATTTTTCATAGTTTAAATGAAAGAGCGTTGTACCTCAAATCCTGCATCTATCTCAAAGGATAAACACATGACTTGAGGATGACGCTCGATCAAATAAACTAAGGAATATATGACTTCCGTTTGGTCTGCAAAACCTTTGTATTTGCCGAAGAGGTCCCCTATTTAATATAAAGAATTAAATAGGGTTTATATTAAGTTGGGTTCAGACATGCTTCGTATAAGGACAAGGCCCTATAGTTAATTACATCGTAAATGATCAAAGTCACCTAAGAAGTTTCTCAATAAAAACTAAGAAATATTATCTTCAAGGAGTTTCAAAGGGTATGACTTTTCAATGAGATCAGACGTAGAGGTGCGAAAGGGGATTGGTTCAAATTTGGAACATTTTGTTGTAGAGTCCAAAGAAGGAAGAACTAGGGGATTTCATGGAACCAGAGGAGAACCCCGGTGACTTCCCAAGCTATTCTAATGTTTGGCTTCATTTCTGAGGAGAAATATTTTAGTGTTTCATCATGCCAATTTTATTAGTTATGGCTTACATTCGTGTGAAACTATCACACAAATTGCCTAAAAGATGTGAGGGTTTAGGTCATGACAAACGACGACCTCGAAATTCTAAGACGAGTTAGGGCTTATATTGTATAGCAGGGTTGTATAAAGGCCTAAAGATAATGTGAGGATTTACGTTGCATAAGCAAGCAACCTTGAAGTCATATGGCTTTACTGCTTATATCTAAGGAAGGAGGATTGGTTTAGCTGGGGAAGACAGGTTTTGCTGTTGAAGATGGCCGTGATGCCCACCATGCTAGCTTCGAGCTCCTTGCTGTGGTGAGTTTGAGTATTCTAGTGTGTCAAGTTTTGATGTCAAATCAAGTGGCCCTATGGTTGTAGTTCTTTAAATTTTATGGGGGCATGTTAAAGTTGATTAGAGTGACACCGGTTAAGATCCTATGGTTCCCTCGTTCTGGCACCACTATTTTTTATTGAATTCACTTAGTCCAAATGAACTTACTAAACTCAACTTAATGAGTTCCATAATTTCATTTAGATCATGGGAAGCATCATTACCAACCGTAGGTTACCTCATCTGATAGAGACATCTTATAATAGTTGCAATTATAGTTTTGTGTGATGTTTGTGATTAACTTTTGAGTTGTTTTATATTTTGAATGTTGTGGCGGTGAATTTTATCTTGGTTGATTTTAGTTTTAGTTTTGGTTTTGATTTTGTGGCTATCCTGATAGTTTTAGTTTTCATGTAGGGTTACATCGTTGTTTAGCACGCAAATTTGTGTAAGCATAAAAGTATAGCATAGAAGTACAAGAAAGACGACGCTAAAAACTGTAAAAGCATACCTGACGAGTCTTCACATTCCACTACCTAAAACTTAAAATGCATGTGAGGGAAGTTCATGCAGAGGTAAAAAAAGTAAGGTTTTGGTAGTTTTCCTAACCATATGTCATATCTTGGTGGGTCATTAGAAGTTTAATTAAGGATGATTTTGTCAAGCAAAACATATTAAGTTTAGTAGATCTCCGAGGTATCCAACAGATATAGAGAAAGAAGCAGGTCTGTGCTACTCTCTCGCTGCCTGGTGAAAAATCCCGAGTTCTTTTGAACTTATTATGTTGCTTAATAATTCATCATGTAAATGTCATTAGTGCTCAGTTAGCATTGATGTCTCAATTATCCCTAAGAATAGGGTAATTATGACTCGTAATTCATTTTAAGAATTATGTGGGTGAAGACCCTTAAAGAGACAAGTTTAAGAGACTTAGCCAAATTTTGACTTGGGCTTGTAGTGCTTGAAAGTTGTTTTAATTTTTTATGATGTTTACTTTTCTAATCCTTATATAATTGAAACTTGATTTAGCCTAAGTCATTACTAAGCCCTTAAGATTTTGGTGAGTTTCTTAGTCATTGCAAATGAAATTGCCTTATAAGTGATGGTGATGATTCATGTTTTTGTTTTTTTTTCTTCAAATTGTGGTATTAAATTAGTGAGTTATTGACACCCAAAATCATACCTCTAAATCTAGGATCATTTAATCTGCTAGACTCCCAAATTTATGTAATTTAAGGAAATTATAAATTTATCATTTTTAACTAAGATAAGTGAGGTTGGTTTCCACCAGTTAACCCCTTGTGTTTCAAACATCCAAATATGTTAATTAGAATCAAAGATTTCTCATTTCCCTTTCTAAAATTAGTGCTAAATGTTAATTAAGGCTAAATTTCAAAAATTACACATTTGCCCCTACGGCTTTATCACTTCATAATTCATCAAATTTAATCCAAATGACTTTGAAATTCTTATCCTACCTCACTCATGGGTCAATTGAGACATCAGAGGAGAAAGTGTGATATTTCAAAATTTAATTTATCCATATAAATATTTTTAATGCAAAAATAGAATTTTTTAAAGAAAACTCCTAACTTGACCAAGGTAAATCCTAATACCTTGAAATTTTTACTGGAGGTAGGCTTATACCCAAGAAACCTTCAGACTAAATTTCATGATTTTTTAAATTTTATTTGAATTTTAAGAATTTTTTTAAGTTTTGGGGTGTTTATTGATTATAAAATATTTTAAATGTGGAAAATTAAGTTTTAAATTTTTATTAAAGTTCTTTGATGTCAAGGGACACAAGGAAATAATTTTACATTTTTCTAATTTTTCTTTGAATTATTGGAGTTATTTTAGTAAAAAAAACCATTTTTAGCCTTTAAAAATTATTTTAAGCTTCAAAATTCAATATCTTTATTTAGAAAATTAGGAAAAACATCTCAATTATTCCTAAGTGCTTAGAAAGAAATTTAGAATATTTTTATGAATTTAATTATTTTTGTGATTTTTATGGATTTTTAATTATTTAAATATTAAAAAAAAGTCTAAAAATCAATTTTTTTTAAATTATATTTTATTTTTAGAAAATACCCCTGATCACAGAGAACTCAAAAAACAAGTTGTTATAATTTTTTTAGTTATAGTTTGATTTCTTAAAATCATTTAAGTGCCAAAAAAAGATATTTATCTTTAAAAATTAACTTAAGTTACCAAATGAACTCAAAATACTTTGAAATTTTTATGGTGAGTTCTATGGATCTTATAAAATGGTGGAGATCAAAAATCAAGTCATTTTGATGATTGTATTTTCCAAAATTAATTATCTTAGTGATTTAGGGTTTGTAAAGATTATGTGCATTTTAAATGACTTTACTCATGAGAAATTTTCTTAAGGGTTCTCTGGTCATAGTAAACTTTCCAAAATTTTCTTAGATTTTTCTAAGTAAAATGCTAATTATTATGATTAATTTAAGCAAATAATGTGCGTAAACTTGAAAAATATGGAACTCTGTCTAGAAGTCTCCTCTGACTTTGGAAAAATCAGGGAATGTTCCCCTTGACAAAGGCTACAACATGCCAAAAATTTAAGTTATGATGAAATGTCTATATGCATGGAGAATCAAAAGACTCAAAATAGTGTTTAATTAATTAAAAATAAAACATGAATCAAATGGCCTTTAAATTATTTGCACATTATTTTCCTCTGTTCACTGAGCAAGAGTGTATTTTTATTTTATTTTTGTGATTTTTCTACACCAAGATATGAATTTTTTAAGCTAAGGGTCATTTTCTGAATTATTTAAATCCCTATTTATCTTTTTAAATGTGTGGTGCCACATCATCATAAGCAGCTTCGAACCTCCACGCGGTGTGCTCCTGTTCGATGTCGTCATCCACTTCAGCGCTGACTCAGCCCACGGTTTATGTCCCGAAGCGCTGTCCGACTTCATCTTGACCATCCATCTGATACACGCTTGATCAAACGGCGCTCCGTCATCATCAACGATAGCCTAGCCCGAGAACCGTCCATCTTTTAAGCTTGATATCTCCCTCGTTTCTCAACCAAATTGAATGAATTTTTTTTTCAAAATGCTTGTCTAAACTAGAGGAACATATCTATATGATTAAGATGTCATGAAATCAAGCCCAAGCAAATGGAGAATCAAAAGAGGCTCGGGATGAGGAGGAGTTTTATACCTTTGCTCTGAGAAGGGAAGCTTCAATCAGAGATGCTTGGCATGTTCCTTGGAGTACAATGAGGCTAGTAATTGAGCTTCTGGTCTTGGTGTAAGGCCTAGGTATGATTTCGATCAAGCCAAATTTTAGGTGTTGGTTTAGAGCTATGTTAGGGGCTCTTTTAGAGGGGGATTTTATGGGGCTTTGCCTTCTCTTGCTGTTGTGAAGGTGTGGGCACAAGTAATTGGAGTTTGGTGGAGTTTTAAGGAATGTCCTATTTCTGCCCTAATTTTTTAGCTCAAAATTAAGGTTACACAGAAGGAATTAGGGTAGTGAAGTTATTGGATTGCACTATGGAGATCTCAGAGAAGCTCTATGAGAAGTTTAGGGGGCTCTCTCTAAGAAATTTTTATGGTGAGTCCTATGGATCTTATAAAATAGTGGAGATAAAAAATCAAGTCATTTTGATGATTGTATTTTCCAAAATTAATTATCTTAGTGATTTAGGTTTTGTAAAGATTAGGTGCATTTTAAATGACTTCACTCATGAGAAATTTTCTTAACGGTTCTCTGGTCATAGTAAACCTTCCAAAATTTACTTAAATTTTTCTAAGTAAAATGCTAATTATTATGATTAATTTAAGCAAATAATGTGCGTAAACTTAAAAATATGGAACTCTGTCTAGAAGTCTCCTCTGACTTTGGAAAAATCAGGGAGTGTTCCCCTTAACAGAGGCTACAACATACCAAAAATTCAAGCTATGATGAAATGTCTATATGCATGGAGAATCAAAAGACTCAAAATAGTGTTTAATTAATTAAAAATAAAACATGAATCAAATGGCAATTAAATTATTTCCACATTGTTTTCCTTTGTTCACTGACCAAGAGTGTTTTTTTATTTTATTTTTGTAATTTTTCTACACCAAGATAGAATTTTTTAAGTTAAGGGTCATTTTCTGAATTATTTAAATCCCTTTTTATCTATTTAAATGTGTGGCGCCACATCATCCTAAGCAGCTCCAAACCTCCATGCTGTGCGCTCCTGTTCGATGTCACCATCCACTTCAGCGTTGACTCGGCCCACGGTTTATGTCCCGAAGCGCTATCCGACTTCATCTTGACCATCCATCTGATACACGCTTGATCGAACGGCGCTCCGTCATCGTCCCCGATAGCCTAGCCCGAGAACTGTCCATCTTTCAAGCTTGATATCTCCTTCGTTTCTCAACCAAATTGAATGATTTTTTTTTTAAAATTCTTGTCTAAACTAAAGGAACATATCTATATGGTTAAGATGTCATGAAATCAAGCCCAAGCAAATGGGGAATTAAAAGAGGCTCGGGATGAGGAGGAGTTTTATACCTTTGCTCTGAGAAGGGAAGCTTCAATCAGAGATGCTTAGCACGTTCCTTGGAGTACAATGAGGCTAGTAATTGAGCTTATGGTCTTGGTGTAAGGCCTAGGTATGATTTCGATCAAGCCCAATTTCAGGTGTTGGTTTAGAGCTATGTTAGGGGCTCTTTTAGAGGGGGATTTTATGGTGCTTTGCCTTCTCTTGCTGTTGTGAAGGTGTGGGCACAGGTAATTGGAGTTTGGTGGATTTTTAAGGAATGTCCTATTTCTGCCTTAATTTTTTAGCTCAAAATTAGGGTTACACAGGAGGAATTAGGGTANTTATGATGAAATGTCTATATGCATGGAGAATCAAAAGACTCAAAATAGTATTTAATTAATTAAAAATAAAACATGAATCAAATGGCCTTTAAATTATTTCCACATTGTTTTCCTCTGTTCACTGAGCAAGAGTGTATTTTTATTTTATTTTTGTGATTTTTCTACACCAAGATATGAATTTTTTAAGTTAAGGGTCATTTTCTGAATTATTTAAATCCCTATTTATCTTTTTAAATGTGTGGTGCCACATCATCATAAGCAGCTTCGAACCTCCACGCGGTGTGCTCCTGTTCGATGTCGTCATCCACTTCAGCGCTGACTCAGCCCACGGTTTATGTCCCCAAGCGCTGTCCGACTTCATCTTGACCATCCATCTGATACACGCTTGATCGAACGGCGCTCCGTCATCATCCACGATAGCCTAGCCCGAGAACCGTCCATCTTTTAAGCTTGATATCTCCCTCGTTTCTCAACCAAATTGAATGAATTTTTTTTTCAAAATGCTTGTCTAAACTATAGGAACATATCTATATGATTAAGATGTCATGAAATTAAGCCCAAGCAAATGGAGAATCAAAAGAGGCTCGGAATGAGGAGGAGTTTTACACCTTTGCTCTGAGAAGGGAAGCTTCAATCAGAGATGCTTGGCATGTTCCTTGGAGTACAATGAGGCTAGTAATTGAGCTTCTGGTCCTGGTGTAAGGCCTAGGTATGATTTCGATCAAGCCCAATTTTAGGTGTTGGTTTAGAGCTATGTTAGGGGCTCTTTTAGAGGGGGGTTTTATGAGGCTTTGCCTTCTCTTGCTGTTGTGAAGGTGTGGGCACAAGTAATTGGAGTTTGGTGGAGTTTTAAGGAATGTCCTATTTCTGCCCTAATTTTTTAGCTCAAAATTAAGGTTACACAGGAGAAATTAGGGTAGTGAAGTTATTGGATTGCACTATGGAGATCTCAGAGAAGCTCTATGAGAAGTTTAGGGGGCTCTCTCTAAGAAATTTTTATGGTGAGTCCTATGGATCTTATAAAATAGTGGAGATAAAAAATCAAGTCATTTTGATGATTGTATTTTCCAAAATTAATTATCTTAGTGATTTAGGTTTTGTAAAGATTAGGTGCATTTTAAATGACTTCACTCATGAGAAATTTTCTTAACGGTTCTCTGGTCATAGTAAACCTTCCAAAATTTACTTAAATTTTTCTAAGTAAAATGCTAATTATTATGATTAATTTAAGCAAATAATGTGCGTAAACTTAAAAATATGGANGTTCCAAAATTTTCTTACATTTTTCTAAGTAAAATGCTAATTATTATGATTAATTTAAGCAAATAATGTGCGTAAACTTAAAAATATGGAACTCTGTCTAGAAGTCTCCTCTGACTTTGGAAAAATCAGGGAGTGTTCCCCTTAACAGAGGCTACAACATACCAAAAATTCAAGCTATGATGAAATGTCTATATGCATGGAGAATCAAAAGACTCAAAATAGTGTTTAATTAATTAAAAATAAAACATGAATCAAATGGCATTTAAATTATTTCCACATTGTTTTCCTCTGTTCACTGACCAAGAGTGCTTTTTTATTTTATTTTTGTAATTTTTCTACACCAAGATATGAATTTTTTAAGTTAAGGGTCATTTTCTGAATTATTTAAATCCCTTTTTATCTATTTAAGCGTGTGGCGCCACATCATCCTAAGCAGCTCTGAACCTCCATGCCGTGTGCTCCTGTTCGATGTCACCATCCACTTCAGCGCTGACTCGGCCCACGGTTTATGTCCCGAAGCGCTATCCGACTTCATCTTGACCATCCATCTGATACACGCTTGATCGAACGGCGCTCTGTCATCGTCCCCGATAGCCTAGCCCAAGAACTGTCCATCTTTCAAGCTTGATATCTCCCTCGTTTCTCAACCAAATTGAATGATTTTTTTTTTTTAAATGCTTGTCTAAATTAAAGGAACATATCTATATGGTTAAGATGTCATGAAATCAAGCCCAAGCAAATGGAGAATTAAAAGAGGCTCGGGATGAGGAGGAGTTTTATACCTTTGCTCTGAGAAGGGAAGCTTCAATCAGAGATGCTTGGCACGTTCCTTGGAGTACAATGAGGCTAGTAATTGAGCTTATGGTCTTGGTGTAAGGCCTAGGTATGATTTCGATCAAGCCCAATTTTAGGTGTTGGTTAGAGCTATGTTAGGGGCTCTTTTGGAGGGTGATTTTATGGGGCTTTTCCTTCTCTTGCTGTTGTGAAGGTGTGGGCACAAGTAATTGGAGTTTGGTGGAGTTTTAAGGAATGTCCTATTTCTGCCTTAATTTTTTAGCTCAAAATTAGGGTTACACAGGAGGAATTAGGGTAGTGAAGTGATTGGATTGCACTGTGGAGATCTCAGAGAAGCTCTATGAGAAGTTTGGGGGGCTCTCTCTAAGAAATTTTTAGCACACTTTCCATGTCCGTGGAGGTGAGTTCTTATAAAAATGGCTAAGGGGTGGTTCTCATGGCCAATATTTGGGTGTACTGTGATTCTTAGGTGGAGGGCAGAGGAGCTCTATCATTTGATTTGAGTGAGGTGGCCTCTGNTCATGGCCGTGGAGGTGAGTTCTTATAAAAATGGCTAAGGGGTGGTTCTCATGGCCAATGTTTGGGTGTACTGTGATTCTTAGGTGGAGGGCAGAGGAGCTCTATCATTTGATTTGAGTGAGGTGGCCTCTGGGTTTGATTTAGGTGAAATTCAAGAGGGGGTGGCCCTCAGTTTTAGCTTCTATGGCGACTAGGCCAGCTAGCCATGGCAGGGGGAGGTAGCTAGGAGCTCAAGGAGCCCAGGGGAATATGTCACAGCAATTTAATGGGCTGAGGTTTAGTTTTGGCAAAAAGATCCTAAGCCTAGGAAAATATGGAAATCAAATCCCTTAATTTAGGGAACCATTGGTCCATGGCTCACTTAGCTTGGGTTAGGTGAGTTTTGGCTAAGTCTTAGGGTCCAACTAATATTTGTGGTGGAGTTAATTTGATGGCTTTGGAGTGGTTAGGCTACATTTAGTGCATGGGTCCAAGTGGGTGCAAATGACCAAAATTTGGGTTTGGGCTAGGCTAGCCATGTTAATTGGCCCAAATAAATGTTGTATTTGGTGTATATGATCATAAGGAATAACTTTCGTGAAGGATGAAAGTTGTTTTGAGTTCAATTGGATGCTCAATTTGGAGGAATTTTGAAATTTGATGAATTTGGGCATATTGGGCTAGGTTTGGGTCTAGGTTGGGCTATCCTTGGTTTTGGTCCAAATTGATTGTTGTAAATGGTCAATAGAGATCTCATGAAGAGTTTTCAACATAAATTGGGTTGCAATTTTGGGGTTAAGGCATTCAATTTGATGAGATTAGGTCATGTGGCCAAAATTGGGGCTTCGATTTAAATCAAAATTGAGCTCAAATGATGGACAAATTGGGCTTGGATTTGGTCTAGATTGGTCATATCAAGGGTAAATTTGAGTTTAGAATTGAATTATTGGGAAATTGAGACCAGTTTGATAGACATTTGAGGTAGATTTTAGGAAAATTTGGTATTTAAAAGGCAATTTGGGGGTTTTGGTCAAAGATGGTCAAATTAGCCAAATTGGTTTATGTGGTAGTTGAGGAAAATGAAATTGAGATTATTTGGGAGGTTTTGGGAATTTTTGGGTTTTTTTTTTGGAATTTTTGGAATTTTGGGCTGAGGATGGTAATTTGGCAATTTTTGGTGATTTTGGGTAGTTTGGGTGCTTTCAAGGTGTTTGAAATGATTTTTGAACCAATTTGAGTATTTTNCCATATCAAGGGTAAATTTGAGTTTAAAATTGAAATTGGGGGAAATTGAGACCAGTTTGATAGACATTTGAGGTAGATTTCAGGAAAATTTGGTATTTAAAAGGCAATTTGGGGGTTTTGGTCAAAGATGGTCAAATTAGCCAAATTGGTTTATGTGGTAGTTGAGGAAAATGAAATTGAGATTATTTGGGAGGTTTTGGGAATTTTTTGGTTTTTTTTTGGAATTTTTGGAATTTTGGGCTAAGGATGGTAATTTGGCAATTTTTGGTGATTTTGGGTAGTTTTGGTGCTTTCAAGGTGTTTGAAATGATTTTTGAGCCAATTTGAGTATTTTGGGTAAATTTGGGAATTTTGGCCAAATTTGGGGTCCAAAGGGTATCTAAGTAATTTGGGGGAGTTTAGGGGCAAAATGTTAGGTTGGGTATCTTGGTAAAGTTTGAGTGCCAACCACCATTAATAAGCCGTGGACCAATGGAAACCCCATTTTGGGTCCTCTATATAGTGGTCTTAGCTAAACCCTAGCCTAGGGCTAGTGTGTTTAGAGGACCACCTACATGAGTTTCCCAAAATTATCAAGGGACCAAAGCTTAGAAGTTTAAGTTTAGGATTATGAGTGATTGTGAGTGCAAGTATGTACCTTAAGCCCTAGACCAACACTCAGGGTCAACCCTGAGTTCCAGCAGTCCTAAAGATGACTCATCTTAGGGTTCCCCCATAATGACCCTACCTGCTAAGTGCTAGAGGTTAGGATCAATATGTGAAACGTCAAGTTGAGTAGAGAAGTGGGTAGCATTTCTAATGGTGAGGGTTTCTTTTCTAGTTTTCTAAGAATAGTCATTAGGAAAGTCCTATGGCTAGACCTTAGGCTACTAAAGCGGAAAAACTAAACCTCGACCAAAAGTGAGGTCAACACAAGTTTACAAAACAAAAGAAATAAAAATACAACTTATCTCACAATCCTTCCCAAGCAAATCTTAAAAGTTCTCTCCAAGACTTTCTCTCTTAACAATCACTCACAATTCTCTCTTAGATGTGTAATGAAGAAGAAATCTCTCACTCTCTCTCTCTTCTTACAACCCTAGAAGAAAATCTCCTCTTCTCTCTCTATCTCTAACTCATGCCACCTCTCTNCAAGTTTACAAAACAAAAGAAAAAAAAATACAACTTATCTCACAATCCTTCCCAAGCAAATCCTTAAAAGTTCTCTCCAAGACTTTCTCTCTTAACAATCACTCCCAATTCTCTCTTAGATGTGTAATGAAGAAGAAATATCTCACTCTCTCTCTTCTTACAACCCTAGAAGAAAATCTCCTCTTCTCTCTCTATCTCTAACTCATGCCACCTCTCTCTCTCTCTCATGCCACACACACAAGCCTTGTTCAACTCTATGAAGTCTTATTCTTTTATTTTGGGCTGCCTCCTTTAGAAAAGAATTCAAAATTTTCTCCAAAAGTCTACACTTTTGAATTCAAAAGACATGTCATTTGATCCAAGGTCATATCTCTTCATAAAAGAACCTTCCAAAGTGTCTAGATGCATTGAATTATCCCAAGAGGTGTGTAGAACACGTGTCCCTTNTTCCCTCCAAAAGTCTACACTTTTGAATTCAAAAGACATGTCATTTGATCCAAGGTCATATCTCATCATAAAAGAACCTTCCAAAGTGTCTAGATGCATTGAATTATCCCAAGAGGTGTGTAGAACACGTGTCCCTTTGAAAATTTGCGCAAAATTTGTCTCAAACCGCTTTAATTTGAAAAAGTCGTCCCTAGCGCATCATGCACCGATCTAGGGCATCATGTGTATGTTCTCTGGATTTTGGCGCATCATGCCCCGATCTGGCGCATCATGCACGAAAATCTCAAAATTCGTTGTTTTAGCTCCAAATTTTGTCCTTGTTTGCCAATTTTGCTCCAAATGCCTAAAAATGATATACTTGCAACAAAAACACAAAAAACCCCTTCTTTAAAATGTAATTTCACCAAAAATAAGCATAAAATAGGTACTTAAAATAGTATATTATTTTTGTGTATCACCTGTGGAAGCTATCGGTTGCCGAAATCAAAATCTCATCGCCCGCTTTGGATGAACATTTAATATATATATATATATATATATATNTAATTTTGGGGTTAAGGCATTCAATTTGATGAGATTAGGTCATGTGGCCAAAAGTGGGGCTTCGATTTAAATCAAAATTGAGCTCAAATGATGGACAAATTGGGCTTGGATTTGGTCTAGATTGGCNGGAGATCTCGTTAGCAACCGTAGGTTATCTCCTCTAAGGGACTCCCGTAAATTCAAAAGAAAGTTTTAAGTTTAGTGAAATTTCAAAGGATTTATGGTTACCTTTGAAATAATTAAATGTTTATTTTTTTCTAAAAATGTTGATTAATTTTTGGAAAAAAAATTGTTTTGATTTTGCAAGTGAAGTAATGAACTCACCTAAGCAGTTTATAACTGAAAGTAAAATGACAAAAATTAAGTAACACTATAAAAGCGTACCTGTCATCTTCTCGGCATTCCAACCGAAATGTTAGTATTTGCAACATGTATACAATCTATAAAAATTTAAATAAATTACAAGAGTAGATGAAGGTGTATCTAACAGACTCCGAACTATGATTTATTGAGTCCCAAAAGATCTTAATGGATGATTTTAGAAGAAAATATAGCAAGTTCAATTTGTCCTTCCAAATATCCAAGAGATTATAATGTGTTCAGAGAATGAACCTGATTTGCTTTAAATGTCCCTTGAAATATTTGAGTTCATTTTGAACTTATCATATTGCTCTATTAATCATCTCAGGTCAAATTAAAATTACCCCATTACTCGGTAAACTTTGACATTTTAATTGTCCCTGAGGACAGAGTACCCAATTAATCAGTTGATATTTCACTTAATAGTTATGTAGGTGAATGCCCCTAAGGCAAGCTTCGGTCATTAAAGATCTTTGTTCCCACCGCTAAAGTTGGGCGTGTATTGTTAATCATCAACCATGTTATCCTCTAAATCCCATCAAATGAATTAAATATCAAGCCTAGATTATTACCAAGTCCTTTAATAAATCTAATGATAAAAAATATTAGCAAAGGTTAGAATTTTAATTTAGGTGATATGGATTAAGATTAAAAGAATTGAGATCATCATTAATTGTGGACCTATTCATAAGTGAAACATCATCTCCCTAGCTTAAGCCCATCACTTGGAGATCATTTGATTTTGATTAACTTCCAAATTCTGATAATTTAGAAAATTTANTGATTAAAAGAATTGAGATCATCATTAATTGTGGACCTATTCATAAGTGAAACATCATCTCCATAGCTTAAGCCCATCACTTGGAGATCATTTGATTTTGATTAACTTCCAAATTCTGATAATTTAGAAAATTTATAATTTTATTCTTCTCATGGAAGGGTGGCAAGTTAATTTCCTCCTTTTACCCATTATGTTTCAATCATCCAAACATATTTCATTAGAATCAAAATTACCCATTTTCCTTTTGATTGATCCTAAATTTTGATTAAGCAACCAAAAGCCTAAAATGACCACTTTACCCTTGGGACTCTTCACCTCATAACTTATGAAGCATAATTCAAGTGACTTAAGAGATTTTAGCATACTCTATTCATAGAGTAATTAAAACATCAGAAGAGAAAAATGTTGTTTTTTAAATTTATATTTAATTTAAATAATTATTTTAACCTAGAAAAAGGATTTTCAAAGTTAATTTATTTAATCAATCAAAATAATTATTTTTAGTTTATGAGAAAAGTATTAGAGGTTCCCTTAGGTCAGAGAAAACACTTAGGCAAAATGTTATGATTTTCTAAATTAAGTTTTATTTTAATTTTGTAATTATTCATTGGTTTTTTATGACTAATTAATTGAAAAATATATATGTTTTAATTACCAAAAATTATTTTACATTTTTATTCAACCTCCTTAAGTCTAGAGAACTCACACAAACAAATTTTATTTTTTTTATTTTTAATTAATTTATTATTATTATTTTAATGAGAAAATAAGGGAAAAACATTTTTAAGCCTTTGGAAAATTATTTCTAACTTTAAAAAATTAGGAAAAATATTTTAATAAGTCCCAAGTGATTAAGGACTAATTAGTAACATTTTGAAATATTTTGGTATTTTTAGAAATTTTTAATTATTTTTATTTCAAAATAATGCTAAAATTTAAGTATTTTACCAAAAATCACTTTTATTTTTCCTAAGTGCTCCTAATAAAAAAACTCAAAAAACCACATTNAGAAAAATATTTTAATAAGTCCTAAGTGATTAAGGACTAATTAGTAACATTTTGAAATATTTTTGTATTTTTAGAAATTTTTAATTATTTTTATTTCAAAATAATGCTAAAAATTAAGTATTTTACCAAAAATCACTTTTATTTTTCCTAAGTGCTCCTAATAAAAAAACTCAAAAAACCACATTTTATAATTTTTCTTAGTGTATTTAATTTAATTTAATTATTTTTGTACAAAAACACAATGTTTCTTAAAAGATCAACTTTAGTGCTTAAATTTAATAAAATAATTCTCAAATTATTACAATATATTAACATGGTTTTTACACACTGTGTAGAACTGATTTTGTTCATTTTTTGTTAAATTTACACAAATTTGTAATAGATATACATATTTAATTAATTGTAGAAATATATAAATTTATTCAAACCCTTATAATAGTTTTCTTAAGCTTCTCTGACCACAGAAAACCTATTAAAATTTATCCCAAAATTTTCCAAGTGGTATTTTAATTTATATAATTAAATTACGCCAAAATAGCCATCTTAGGTTGAAAATTAGGGTTAGAAACACAGAGAGGTCCTCTGACTTCGGAAAAATCAGAGAACATGGCCTCTATTATGAGGAACAAACCCTCAAAATTTTAAGCCATGGTGAGTAAAGCTTAACAATAATGAATTGAAATACCAAAAAGAGTATTTAATTAATTAAAAATCAAATAGTTGACAAATAATTTTTATTTTTTTTTCAACATTATTCTCCTTTGTTCACTGAGCAAGTGAGTATTTTTAATTTATTTTTATGATTTTTTATGAAAAGATATGAATTTTTAAAGTTCTGGCATTTAAATAAATCCAAAAAAATCCATATTTTTCTACTTAAACCAGTCAACGCCATCTCATCCTAAGGCACGTCAAGCTTTACACGCGGCACTCCGCTATTCGACGACGCCAACCGCCTCAGCGCTACGCATACTGCGGTTCGTGTATCAAGAGTTCGTCTGGCTTGATCTCCTCCGTCCAATGAATAAACGTGCGATCAGATGGCTCTNCAAAGAGTATTTAATTAATTAAAAATCAAATAGTTGACAAATAATTTTTATTTTTTTCAACATATTCTCCTTTGTTCACTGAGCAAGTGAGTATTTTTAATTTATTTTTATGATTTTTTATGAAAAGATATGAATTTTTAAAGTTCTGGCATTTAAATAAATCCAAAAAAATCCATATTTTTCTACTTAAACCAGTCAACGCCATCTCATCCTAAGGCACGTCAAGCTTTACACGCGGCGCTCTGCTATTCGACGTCGCCAACCGCCTCAGCGCTACGCATACTGTGGTTCGTGTATCAAGAGTTCGTCTGGCTTGATCTCCTCCGTCCAATGAATAAACGTGCGATCAGATGGCTCTCCGTCATTGTCCCCAAGTTACTTAACATGTAATCTTTTCACAATAAACCTTAAGTTCCTGAGCTAGACTCAACCAAAACACTTTGAGTTTGTTCCTACACCTCATCTACTCGAGACAATATATCTATAAGGCTTATATGGTATGAAATACAGTGAATACATATGGAGAATCAAATGAAGCTCGGATTATGATTGAGGCTCAATACCTTTTTCTGAGAGGGGAGGCCTCAATCAAATGGTTGTAGCAGCTTCGATTGGGTCGAACAAACCTCCAGATGAAGACCTAGGCCCTGGTGAGTTGTCTAGATATGATTTCGATCAAAGTGGATTTTAGGTGTTGGTCTAGAGTTATGCTAGAGGGTCTCTATGATGGAAATTTTGAGGGGAACCAACTCCTTTCACTCAAAGAATGATGTGTGCATAGTTAATTAGAGTTTGGTGGAGTGTGGAGCTGTGGGGAAATCTATTCTAGTTTTCCCTGAATTTTGAACTCAAAATTGAGCTCTCACAGAGGAATCCAGAGGGGGGAAAGGTGGGCTTGAGCTTTGGAGTTCTTGGAGAGTGTCTGGAATTAATTGGGCAGAGTCTCCNGATGGAGAATCAAATGAAGCTCGGATTATGATTGAGGCTCAATACCCTTTTCTGAGAGGGGAGGCCTCAATCAAATGGTTGTAGCAGCTTCGATTGGGTTGAACGAACCTCCAGATGAAGTCCTAGGCCCTGGTGAGTTGTCTAGGTATGATTTCGATCAAAGTGGATTTTAGGTGTTGGTCTAGAGTTATGCTAGAGGGTCTCTATGATGGAAATTTTGAGGGGAACCAACTCCTTTCACTCAAAGAATGATGTGTGCATAGTTAATTAGAGTTTGGTGGAGTGTGGAGCTGTGGGGAAATCTATTCTGGTTTTCCCTGAATTTTGAACTCAAAATTGAGCTCTCACAGAGGAATACAGAGGGGGGAAAGGTGGGCTTGAGCTTTGGAGTTCTTGGAGAGTGTCTGGAATTAATTGGGCAGAGTCTCCTCAAGGAAATTAGGTTGCCTTATGTTTTGGCCATGGGAGAGGGGTTTAAATAAAATGTTTTAGGGTGGCTTCCAGAGTCAATTAGTGGGTGCAAAATAATGCTTACGTGGAGGGTTTAAAAGTATCAAAGACAATTGGAATTAGCGAGCTGAAATGGGTGAGTTTTGGTTTGAATGAAGGCAGAAGCTCTCATTTTTTGTGTTTTTTTGCGACTAGGGTAGCTGGCTAGAGCAGGGGAGGTGGTCAGGCAGCCAGGTGAGCCACGGGGAGGTTTAATTATGCTTAACTTCTAATGGTATGGCATGATGGAAATTTTATTTTGGTTTAGCCCTAAAAAAGGATAANGGGTTTGAATGAAGGCAGAAGCTCTCGTTTTTTGTGTTTTTTTGTGACTAGGGTAGCTAGCTAGAGTAGGGGAGGTGGTCAGGCAGCCAGGTGAGCCACGGGGAGGATTAATTATGCTTAACTTCTAATGGTATGGCATGATGGAAATTTTATTTTGGTTTAGCCCTAAAAAAGGATAAGATCCCTTAAATCAAGGGAACATTGGTCCATAACTCATCCAGGGTGGGCTAGGTGAGTCTANGGATAAGATCCCTTAAATCAAGGGAACATTGGTCCATAACTCATCCAGGGTGGGCTAGGTGAGTCTAACCTAGTCACTAGAGTCTAAAAGTTGGCTCTAAAAGCTTTGTCTTGATCAATTTGGCATGACTTGGTCAATTTATTAAGTAACTTGGTGTATATGATCATCAAAAAAAGTTTGGAAAAGATTTGGAGTAATTTTGAATTGATTTGGAGGTTTAATTTGAGGATTTTTGACAGTTGATCAATTTAGGGATGTTTGGTTGGACCTGGGTTTAGATTAGGCTAGAGTTGGACCAAGTTTAAANGGTCTAAAAGTTGGCTCTAAAAGCTTTGTCTTGATCAATTTGGCATGACTTGCCAATTTATTAAGTAATTTGGTGTATATGATCATCAAAAAAAGTTTGGAAAATATTTGGAGTAATTTTGAATTGATTTGGAGGTTTAATTTGAGGATTTTGGACAGTTGATCAATTTAGGGATGTTTGGTTGGACCTGGGTTTAGATTAGGCTAGAGTTGGACCAAGTTTAAATTGACAAAATGGTCTATAGAGATGTAAAGAAGAGTTCTCAACATTAATTGGGTGTTAATTTTGGGATTTGGGCGTTCAATTTGGGGACATTTGGAGACATGGCTAAATTAGAGAAAATTTGGGGGACATTGGGGACACTTGGAGACATGGTCAAATTGGGATCAAATAATGGGTTATCTGGGTTAGGATTTGGTCTAAATTGAATTTTTTCATGATGAATTTGAGTTTATAATTTAAATTAGGGAAAATTAGAACCAAATTGGTGGACATTGGGGGTGAATTGGGGTAATTGGGCCTTTAAGGGCAATTTGGGGCTTTTGGTCAAACTTGGTCAATTGATCAAATTGAGCTCAATGAAATGCTTCAAATTGATTTTGGGGGCATTTGAAGTGATTTGGAAGGTTTTGGGACAATTTGGGTCACCAAGGGTATTTTTGTAATTTTGGCCAAATGAGGGGTATTTTGGTAATTTTGGAAATTTAAGGATGATTTGGGCAATTTGGGTAGTTTGAAATGGTTTGACAAGATTTTTGGACAAATTTTGGTATTTTGGATAATTTTTGGAATTTTGGAGTTTTAAGGGTAGTTTAGTAAATTGGGTAGATTTAGGTGCAAAAAGCTAAATTTAGTGTTTGGTGAAATTGGGGTGTCAATCACCCTACTTGAGTCATGGACCAATGGTATCCTCTACTTTAGGCCCTTCATGCATTGGTCTTAGCTAGACCCTAGCCTAGGGCCAGTGGGTCTAGGGGACCATCTACATGAGTCTCNAGTTTGGTGAAATTGGGGTGTCAATCACCCTACTTGAGTCATGGATCAATGGTATCCTCTACTTTAGGTCCTTCATGCATTGGTCTTAGCTAGACCCTAGCCTAGGGCCAGTGGGTCTAGGGGACCATCTACATGAGTCTCCCAAAGGGTTCAGGGGTCAAAGCTTGNTAAGGTGGTTTTAAACTGATCTCAAAAGATGAGAGTATGATGCCTTACTCCATCTAAGGTGACCTTATACCTATCTCCAAAGATTTTTCACATTAGGGAGGAAAGCGCAAGGACTCACATCCAACCTAAGAGGTGGCAAAAAGACCAGATTGAGAAGTAAAGCATAAGGACTCACATTCAACTCAAGAGCTGATCGAAAACATATCACTATATTGGGAAGCAAAGCACTTAGACTCAAATCAAACCTAAGATGTAGCGAAAAAATATATCGGTCACGCTAGGAAGGAAAGCTCTAGGACTCATATCCAACCCAAATGGTGATAAAGAAAATATCTATTGTGTTTGGGAGGAAAGCACTGGGACTCACTTCCAACCCAAGAGGTAGCAGGGAAATGTATTGGTCACGCTAGGAAGGAAAGCTCTGGGACTCATATCCAACCTAAATGGTGACGTGGAAGATATTTGCTACGTTAGGGAGGAAAGCACTGACACTCACATCCAACCTAAGAGGTAGCAAGAAAATATGTCGGTCACGCTAGGAAGGAAAGCTTTGGGACTCATATCCAACCCAAATGGTGACGAGGAAAATATCTGATACGTTGGGGAGGAAAGCACTGGGACTCACATCCAACCTAAGAGATAGCATGAAAATATATCAGTCATGATAGGAAAGAAAACTCTATGACCAATATCCAACTCAAATGATGACAAGAAAAATATCTACTACATTGGGGAGGAAAGCACTGGGACTCACATCCAACCCAAGAGGTAGCAGAGAAATATATCTGCATGCTAGGAAGGAAAGCTATGGGACTNTAAGGAAAGCTCTGGGACTCATATCCAACCCAAATGGTGACGTGGAAGATATTTGCTATGTTAGGGAGGAAATCACTGACACTCACATCCAACCTAAGAGGTAGCAAGAAAATATATCGGTCACGCTAGGAAGGAAAGCTTTGGGACTCATATCCAACCCAAATGGTGACGAGGAAAATATCTGGTACGTTGGGGAGGAAAGCACTGGGACTCACATCTAACCTAAGAGGTAACATGAAAATATATCAGTCATGATAGGAAAGAAAGCTCTATGACTAATATCCAACTCAAATGATGATAAGGAAAATATTTACTACATTGGGGAGGAAAGCGCTGGGACTCACATCCAACCCAAGAGGTAGCAGAGAAATATATCTGCATGCTAGGAAGGAAAGCTATGGGACTCATATCTAATTGATATGATGACAAGGAAAATATCTGCTAGGTTGAGAAGGAAAGCACTGGAACTCACATCTAACCTAAGAGGTAGTGGGGAAATATATCGGTCACGCTAGGAAGGAAAGCTCTGGGACTCATATCCAACTCATATGGTGATAAGGAAAATATATGCTACATTGAGAAGGAAAGCGTTGGGACTCACATCCAACCCAAGTGGTAGTGGGGAAATATATCAGTTACGCTAGGAAGGAAAGCTCTAGGACTCATATCTAACCCAAATGGTGACGAGTAAAATATCTGCTACGTTGGGGAGGAAAGCACTGAGACTCACATCTAACCCAATAGGTAGTGGGGAAAATATATTGATCACGCTAGGAAGGAAAGCTCTGGGATTCATAACTAACCCAAATGGTAACAAGGAAAATATCTTCTAAGTAAGGAAGGAAAGCTTTGGGGCTCACATCCAACCCAATGGGTAGCAAAAAAATTAAAATCTTGGTACTGACCCCGAGAACATCATAAAAATAGTGCAGAGACTTTGTGGTGTTAAACTCATAGATATGTGACATGTGAAGATTAACATTGGTGAAGAAAATTTGTAAGATTTTGTGCGGAGTGTGAAACTCCAAGGGGATGTGAATAAATTGATAAGAATAAGGATAGTTGTGTTGCGCAAGTGAAGAGTAAGAAACCTCAAACTCGAGAGAAACAAACTTAACAAATCTTATCATTTTCTTTTATTGTTGTCTTTATCGTATTTAATTATTAAAGTACATTTTAAAATTTAATTTTCATTGGTTAATTTTCAAAAAAAATTTTAAATTTTAATATAAGACTTTTGTTATATTGTTCTTCATTCATTATAATTTAGAACCAACATATGGTTCCACGGGTTTTTATCAATCGTACAAATGGGCAATTTGACAAACAAGTTGAACTCTGAAAGAAATTTCATTAATCTGCTTCAAACAGGTGTTACAGACTGAGTACATGTTGAAAGCATCAAAAGAGACAATCATGTTGAATACATCTGAAACATCATATGCTGAGTACATATCATATATGTTGCTCTGACGCAGTACAAAGGTGACAAAAACTGTCTATGTTGAGTACATATCATATATGCTGCTCTGACATAGTACAAAGGTGACAAAAATTGACAAATATAGACACTTGGATTTGACCAAGTGTCTGTGACGTCTATGGACCAATGGTCATTGAAATAGCCAGCTTAGTTTGAGTCTACGAACAGCTATAGACCAATGGTCGCTTTAATGCTTGTGCCTCCATCCAAACCCAAACTCACCCATCTTAGCTAGCCAATTCCAATTGGCTTTAGCACTTTTAAAACCTCCACATAAGCATTGTTTTGCACCCACTAATTTGCCCTGGCAGCCACCCTAAAACATTTTATTTGAACCCCTCTCTCATGGCCAAAACATAAGACAAGCCAATTTCCTTGGGGAGACTCTTCCCAATTGCTTCCAGACACTCTCTAAGAACTCCTAAGCTCAAGCCCACCATTTTCCCCCTCTGGATTCCTCTGTGGGAGCTCAATTTTGAGTTCAAAAATCAAGAAAAACTATGACATATTTCCTCACAGCTCCACACTCTACCAAAATCCAATTAATTGTGCATACACCATCCTCTGAGTGAAAAGAGTTGATTCCCCACAAAAGCCTCATCACAGAGAGCCTCTAGCATAGCCCTATACCAACACCTGAAATCCACTTTGATCGAAATCATATATAGACAATTCACCAGGGCCTAGGACTTCATCTAGATGTTCATTGGACCCAATCGAAGCTAATACAATCATGTGATTGAGGCCTCCCCTCTCAGACAAAGGTATTGAGCCTCAACCCTAATCCAAGCTTCATTTAGATTTCCATACATATTTACTATATTTCATACCGTATAAGCCGTATAGATGTGTCGTCTCAAGTAAATGATGGAGAGTCTTCTGATCGTGTGTTTAATTGATGGACGGAGGAGATCAAGCATGATGGACTCTTGATACTTGAATTGCGGGACGCGTGGCGCTGAGGTGGATGGCGGCAATGAATAGCGGAGCACTGCGTGTAAAGTGATACACCTAAAATATATAGTATTTAAGACACATTTTTATACCTATTTTTGAGATATTGTGATTTAATAGAAGGTATTTTTTTGTTTTTCTTTCAGGTACAGGTAAAAAGGTGAAAAATGCTTAAAGGAGTGAAAAAGGATCACATTTGGAGCAAATAGGTGAAAAATGTGCAAAAGTATTTTGGTGCCTAAGTACCGGGTAAACAGAGAAGGTCATGCCTAAGCGCCAGATGCCCCGTGCTTAAGCTCCAGTGGCAGTTATTGGACAAGTAAATTCAGTTTTTGCGAATTTTGAAGAGGTTTTTGAGGCACCTATTGGCTTAATAGGCGGTTACAACCACTATGGGTGAAAATTATTGTGAAAGGATGCATCTCTTGGGGAAATACATTGAGTTAAGACACATTTTGAAGAGATACCAAGCCACCTTTTG
>JXCR01121202.1:2524-17053 GCA_002079205.1 Phalaenopsis hybrid cultivar
GCCTCCATATAGGATAAGTTTCATGTGAGAATTGAATGCTTATGAGGCATTTGATGAGGGAAAACTTTAGGGATTAAGGAATCAAAATATCTCCCGCCTTGATGAAGGAAGATTGTATGATGCCGGTTATTCAAATTTGAAGATAGAAGTAGATCATATTGCATATTTCTTTAATGCATTCTGCGTGTAGAGCAAGCTTATAAACAATAGGGTGAGACATCATTGCTTTTACAATAATTAAAATGATGAATGATGAAGGAAACAGATGCAGGGATAATGGGCTGCTGTAATTGACTAGTGGGGATGCTTATCATAACAAATTAAAGCTTTTCATGTATCAATCATTATATATGATAGGCAGTCATAATCCTCATGAAATTGTTTTGAAAAATAATCTTCTAGAAGTTAATATAATATTGGGGCAGGGTTAAACCCAATAATTATTTCATCAAATTTATGTGCTTGTGTTGATTATCTCTCTTCATATGATTACCAAAATTTATGCAACATGTACAAAAGAACAATCTATAAGAGCAAGCTTCTAATTAAATAAGAAGGTGTGAACTTCTAGATAAGGACACTTAGCGAACCTCTTGATAAGGACAATTTATACTAAGTGCTTGCTTCTAAATCATTTTCTATGCGCACAATCATTTTAACAACAATCTTCATATAAGATGCTTCATTAATGATGTCACACCTCATGCGCATAACACAAACATCATCAGGAACAATTATCCTGACTGACATTCTTATCCCCATAATTAAAATATCATCAGTAATATTATGTTTTCTATTTTATTCACCGTAGCTGCACATCATTGATCCCACAACATAATCAGATNCATGTACAAAACAACAATCTACAAGAGCAAGCTTCTAATTAAATAAGGTGGGATTCTAGATAAGGACACGTAGCGAACCTCTTGATAAGGACAATTTATACCAAGTGCTTGCTTCTAAATCATTTTCTATGCGCACAGTCATTTTAACAACAATCATCATATAAGATGCTTCATTAATGATGTCACACCTCATGCACATAACACAAACATCATCAGGAACAATTATCCTGCCTGACATTCATCAGTAATATTATGTTTTCTATTTTATTCACCGTAGCTGCACATCATTGATCCCACAACATAATCAGATTCCAACAGAAGCAGATACAATATCTTATATATTTTATGTTACAAAATTTCAACTTGAGGAGCGCAGATTAATAATAATTTTTAGTGAAGAAAAACTATTTACGCAGTAGCAACAATAATTACCCACAACAGAAAAGAAATGTCAAATTTTTCCAGTAAATATGATCACAATGCAGCCAAAAAGGCCTCCAAAGCAAATATGAAAAAAATAAAAAAAAAAACCAGCATGGATAATGAAAACCCAAAACCAGCATCAACCCAAATAACAAAATGCATCAAACTCNCCAGCATGGATAATGAAAACCCAAAACCAGCATCAACCCAAATAACAAAATGCATCAAACTCGAAAGCAAAGAAACCAGTTCAATCCATGACGTCTGATAGTGTTCTGATACAGATCAGACACAAGCATGACCTGCACGGATATTTATTTATGCTCTCTAAATAGTAGACACTCATAAGAGATTTTTAGCATGTGGATTGAGACCGGAAGCCGGATGAATTGGGTCCGTAGTGCCGAGCGGCGTCTCCCCTGGATGGTGGTGATGAGGACCAGTGAGAGGAACATGGTGTCCACCAGCATGATGAGCGGCAGAATCCGCTTGGTGTTCAGCCTTCTCCTGGTGCAGATCAGCCTTTGCATGAGATNGCCAGCGTGATGAGCGGCAGAATCCGCTTGGTGTTCAGCCTTCTCCTGGTGCAGATCAGCCTTTGCATGAGATTTCTCGGCTTTGGCTGTTTCTTTCGCCAGTTCTTTCTCCTGCTTATTCGTGGCCGTAGCCTTCCCCGTCTTCTCATGGGCTTCTGCGGTGCCTTCCCGCAACTTCTCTTTAGCGGTGCTGGCCGCGTCCTTCACCTTTTCCTTCGCAGCATGCATCTTGTTTCCTTTGATGATTTTTAGATCGAGATGAATTATGAGAGTGGGTTGTTTTAAGTAATTCAGGCGAATGGATACTTATAAGGTTACTGTGAAGATAAAGTCTGGTGATTGATTTTTATCGTGGCAAGCATGCAGTTCAATTTACTGCTATTATCTGCCATGTGGTATTGGTATAGAACATTTCCTCCACTTGTCCTAAAGGTATAATTTTAGATTTTTATTTTCTAGAGATAAAATGAGCGTCTAATACCATAATTAAAATTCCTTACTTTATATTTCGTATTGGACATTTTCATACATGGCGCCGGCCCATATCTAAATTTTCCATTTTCTTTTATATTTATTGCAGCAATATAAAAAAATATTATCATTTAAAAAAATGAATTATATATTTTCTTTTGATGATGAAATTTGAAGTTTAGATTTTAGATATGTAAATACATAGGTATTAAATGGTTTGTATGATGATCTTCCTTTAGACTAATATGCAACGAGCGTGAGTGCCATTCAATCCTCTAAATGCCAATCCAAATTTTGAAAACAAAAATAAATTAGAAGTTTAATTTAAAAATTAATTAAATTTAACAACTATAACTTACACAAAATTATTATTATTATTTTTTTATTATTATTATTTTTTTTTTTGTCATGGAGTGCATTAATTCAATGCCCATTGTAAATAAGTAAAGGGGAAATCCACAGAAGACAATGCCCAAAACCTCTGAAGAGGGTGGAGGATAAGGGGCGCAAATTCATGACCTTTAATGTTTAGAAAGTGAGGTATGAACTATAAGGTTAAGGCTCAATTTACTAAATAAAAAATTAAATGCTACAAAGAGATCGAACTTCAACCACAACCAATGATCACCACCTTCGAGAGGAAATGAATTGAGTGATGTCCACCTCAAATGAAGTCTACTTTCTCTTGTTTAATAAACCAAATGAACCGCATTAAAATTTTTTATCAGTACTCTCGATTATAAAACGACCATCTCNATTATTATTATTAATATTTTTGTCATGGAGTGCATTAATTCAATGCCCATTGTAAATAAGTAAAGGGGAAATCCACAGAAGACAATGCCCAAAACCTCTGAAGTTTTTTTAAGAAGTAATGGGTGGAGGATTAGGGGCGCAAATTCATGACCTTTAATGTTTAGAAAGTGAGGTATGAACTATAAGGTTAAGGCTTAATTTAATTAATAAAAAATTAAATGCTACAAAGAGATCGAACTTCAACCACAACCAATGATCACCACCTTCTAGAGGAAATGAATTGAGTGATGTCCACCTCAAATGAAGTCTACTTTTTCTTGTTTAATAAACCAAATGAACCGCATTAAAATTTTTTATCAGTACTCTCGATTATAAAACGAACATCTCTAAACACTAATTTATTTGATTTATTTATGTTCGTAAATCATATCATTTAAAGCTTATAAACAAACTCACTAATCACTCTTTTGATTTGCTAAAAAAAGCACAATATATAATGAATGTTGTTTAAGAAAATGTATTATATTTGGAATACTTTGAAGCTATTTGTTTTTCTATAAAATAAATGCAAGACTTCACTATTTCTTATTTGATTTGAAGAAAAATAAAATCAATATAAAATAGGTCGTCAACGGAGGAAGGTGGGCTGTCAAACAATGGCGACAATGATACGTTGGCAACAAGGGTGACACGTGAAGGTGGAGGGCAGAGGAGGTGGAGCAAGCAAGCAGCAACATGTGGTGAATGGAGGCCTGTGGCGATAGTGGGTTGTCGAGAGGCAACAGTGATGATCCACGACTATGGTAGGCAGTGCAGCCGGCGTCAATAGATGCAACTCTTTACACAATGCATTGTACTTTAAAGTTGTCCAAATTCTACAAATTCTAAATACATTGAAAAATATAGAGGATGAATTCAAAATGCATTATAATTTTACATTGCACTTAGAATTCAGCTAATCAAACTCTTAAATTTNACATTTAAAGCTTATAAACAAACTCACTAATCACTCTTTTGATTTGCCAAAAAAAGTACAATATAAAATGAATGTAGTTTAAAAAAATGTATTATATTTGGAATACTTTGAAACTATTTGTTTTTCTATAAAATAAATGCAAGGCTTCACTATTTCTTATTTGATTTGAAGAAAAATAAAATCAATATAAAATAGGTTGTCAACGGATGAAGGTGGGCTGTCCAACAATGGCGACAATGATACGTTGGCAACAAGGGCGACACGTGAAGGTAGAGGGCAGAGGAGGTGGAGCAAGCAAGCAGCAACATGTGGTGAATGGAGGCCTGTGGCGATAGTGGGTTGTCGAGAGGCAACAGTGATGATCCATGACTATGGTAGGCAGTGGCAGTCGGCGTCAATAGATGCAACTCTTTACAAAATCCATTGTACATTAAAGTTGTCCAAATTCTACAAATTCTAAATACATTGAAAAATAAATTAGAGGATGAATTCAAAATGCATTATAATTTTACATTGCACTTAGAATTCAGCTAATCAAACTCTTAAATTTATGAAACTCCTATAAAATAAATGCAATGCACTTCTTCTGCAGCAAAATAAATTGGCTCTAAGAAGCTCTATTAAGAATATATATTAATAAAATCTACTACAAATTAATCTAAATAAAATTTTAGTTTCATTTTAATAATTAAAATATAACCTAAAATTAAATTAATTTTTTCTTACTATTAACTAAAGAACTAACAAAAATTTTGAAAAAAAAAAAACAGATAAAAATAAATTTCAAATTTTAATTTGAAGCTTCATATTAATATAATTTAATAAAATTTTAAGTTTACGTGCAGCTTCAAGCTTAATAAAAAATCCAATAAATAAATCTATGCTCTTAGTCTTTCATGTTCTTTCACAGAACAATTTAAAATCAAGGTAAATTTCATGAGAAGTTTTAAGCTTTTTACCCTTATATTTACTTAATTTATTATTAGATAGATTTATCATTGATATTTTTTAAATGAAAAGACGAAGCTCCAGTGCTTGAGCACCATGCTCGCATTGGCGTGTAGATTATTCAGCTTGGCTTGAAGGGGAGGGCATTGGGCTTTGTTTAAGGATTTGTACAACTAAAATTTTAACTTTTAAACTCAATAGGATTATCTTGGCTTATTAAGTTTTAATAAATTATTTTAATTAAAATCACTATTTAAATGTATGCTTAAAAATTTTGACTCAAAAAGGCCGACTGAGCTGCTTATTTAGAGCTCAATAATAATAAAATGAATTAAGCTTAAACAAGAATAAATATAGATGAATCTTGCTTGAACAATATCCCGTAGGCTTGAATCGAGTTTGTACCGAACTTCAATAGCTTTTTTGTAAATGAGCTTGAGAACATCCCCCTACTCAGCTAGGCTTGATTAATTTTGTTTACAGCCCTAGCCAGGGCATCATTGTAGACCTCCAGGTGCGAGTAGGTAGCTACGACGTATGGATCTAAGGAGAGTTCTCGACATTAAAGAGATACGGAAACCGACATATACTCAATGGAGGTAGTGAGAGGAGAAATGAAACAGGAGTATACCTATACTAGTTGGTTGATTAATCAGGAGCACGTCCTCAAAAGAGAATGAGAGAGATTTGTTCCGTGAGAGGCAAAGAAGGGTGCTCCTCGAGCTCTTTAGCACCTTTTAATCTTCACAAAATAAAGGTTGTGGGCGAGGGAAGAAGGGGATCGTACTCCCTACATGAGATTTCAGGTTGTGGGCGAGTATACCTTTACATATGCATAGGGTCATCTATCTAAAGAAATAAAAAAGGATGGAATTATATTATTACAAGAATATCCTTACTTTAAGGATGGCAACACCGGATATTTTCATCCTCCCATCGCCCAGATCTGGAGTCATCGAGCTTTACTTCCGCAGGAACCTTTGGTGTCGGGTGGCAGGATAAAGACGATCGGTCAACTGAGAATGGCTGACCCATTGGGGTCGACCAGCTGGGTATGGCCGACCAAGGTGGTCGGCTGAATTTTCTCCATGTGGTTCGGTTCTCCATGTGGATGGTCCTTTGTGGTTGGTCAAAGTTTCTCTATGGCCGACCCATGGTTGGTAGCCGGCTGGTGATGGTAGGCCAGGGTACTCGGGTGACAACATTTACGTGTTCTGCCTTTGGTGGCCGACTAGCTGGGTATGGAAGGCCAGTGTGGCAGACGACTGCCTTCATGTGGTCGGCCCTTAGTGGCCGACCAGTTGGAGAGGGTGGTTGGCCAAGGTGATCGGCCCTATGAATACATGACTACTGGCGCGACTCCGGCGACAGCGTTTCCTTCAGCTTGGTATTAATTAAAGTTTTCATAGCTAAGAAGTTGATGTTATGTTTAGCTTCAGTTGAAGTTGAGAAATGTTTATGGATGATCTACATCTTGAGGTGAAGCTCGGTTCAGAAAAAAAGAAGAAGATAAAAGTAAATGTTCTCGCCTCCCATTATTTGGAAGAGGCGTGACTTCTGCTTTAGTTGGCCCCGCCACCATAAATGCAAGAAAAAAAAAGAATTAAATATATTTTCTGCCATTGAATTCCTTCTTTGAAAACCGAACTCCAAGCCGCTTCAAGAATTTGGTTCTTGTGTAAGGCTTACGGAAAAAGGCTACAGTGGACGGCTTAAGTTTCTTGCTGCAACGAGAGGGACTACTTCTGCGGTTCTGCTCACGGGAAGAAGAGAGGAAGGCTTACGGAGAGAATACCATATCTTTTTCTGGCTTGGCGTGAGGCTTAGGAGAAGAAGACAAAAGCGGAGAGAATAAAAATGTTTTTATTCTTGTTTCATTTTTGTTCTTCACGGTGTAGGAGGAAGCCCGTGGCGAAAGAAACATGCAGCGTCGAGAAAGAAACATCGGTGAAAGAATACATCGACTTTGTAATTCTTTGAAGTTGAGATAAGTGTTTCTTGTAAATTGAAACATTCTGGTGTAAATCCCTCAATTAGTAAAATCTTCTGCAATTCCGTAGATGTAGACAATTGTCGAACCACGTAAATCTGTGTGTTCTTTTCTGGTGTGAATTTTTCTCATTCTATTTTTTACTTCATCGTCAATCGTTTTAAATTTCATATATACCACAACAACTGGTATCAGAGTCAGTGGTTGCGGATGAAGTGAAGATTTCAGAGATCAAGAAGTTGGATGGCACAGATTTTGGTTACTGGAGGATGCAGATAGAGGACTATCTCTATGGGAAGAAACTTCATCTTCCATTATTGGGGAAAAGACCTAAAGGAATGGATGAGGCTGAATGGAATATATTGGATCGATAGGTTCTAGGGGTTATTTGATTGACCCTATCAAGGTTCGTTGCACATAACGTCGTCAAGGAGAGGACGACTGCAGTTCTTATGGAAGCCTTGTCAGGTATGTATGAAAAATCATCGGCGAATAACAATGTATATCTGATGAAGAAGTTATTCAATTTGAAGATGACATAAGTTATGTCTGTTGTACAATACCTTGATGATTTTTATACTATCACAAATCAATTATCGTCTGTGGAAAATGAATTTGATGATGAGATACCTGCACTGATCTTGTTGGCTTCATTGCCAAATAGCTGGGAAGCTATGAGAATGGTTGTCAGCAATTCTATAAGTAAATCATAACTGAAATTTGAGATATTCATGATTTGATTTTGGCTGAGGATGTGCGCAGGAAAGATTTTGGCAAGATCTTATATTCGAGTTCAGCATTAAATATTAATTTCAGAGGGAGATCACATGACAGGAACTCAAACATGGGAATATCAAAATCAACGAATAGAAGTAGGAGCAAGTCAAGGTCTGGTAAACAAGTAACTTAAATGACCATATAAGGAGGAACCACATAAATCCTATAAAGAAAGAGAATGACAGTGCAAATGTGGCAACTGAAGAATCACATAATGCACTACTGCTGACAGTTCATAGTGCTGTTGATGACTGGATACTGGATTCAGGAGCTTTTTTTCATACAACTTTCCATCTGGAATTGATGCAAAATTATGTTGTAGGTGACTTTGGTAGGAATGAGAGATATTGGCACTATACTTCCAAACAAGAACAAGTAGACTCTGCAAAAGCACAGACACATTCCTGAACTGAAGAAGAACCTCATTTCTGTTGGGCAGCTTGATAAGTGTGAACATTCAGTAGTGTTTTCTTATAGCACCTGGAAGGTTACAAAAGAAACACTAGTACTGGCTCGGGTTAAGAAAACAGGTACGTTGTATATGACTACTGATTTAAATAAAAATGTTGATACTAATGTTGTAGAGTGCACAACAAAATTGTGGCATTGCAAACATGGCCACATTAGTCAGAGAGGTATGAAAAAACTTCAATCCAAAGGTAAACTACCAGAACTGAAGTCAGTTGATCTCGACATCTGTGAGAGCTGCATTATGGGGAAACAGATGAAGGTCAGTTTCTTGAAAGGCGACAGGATGCCAAAGGCAAAAAAGCTTGATCTTGTACACACAGATGTGTGGGGACCTTCTCCAGTGGCATCTCTTGGAGGCTCTCGTTACTACATCATATTCATTGATGATCATAGCAGAAAGGTATGAGTTTATTTCTTGAAGTATAAATCTGATGTATTCAGTGTGTTCAAGACTTGGAAGACCATGGTTGAGATGGAGACATGCTTAAAGCTGAAATGTCTGAGGTCTGATAATGATGATGAGTACATTGATGGTGGGTTCAAAGAGTACTGTGTAGCTCAGGGAATCAGAATGGAGAAGACCACTCCGGGGACACAACAATAAAATGGTGTTGCAGAGCACATGAAAATAACCATTAATGAGTGGGCTAGAAGCATGAGATTACACGACGAACTACCACCTACTTTCTGGGCAGAAGCGGTCAGCACTGCAGTTTATTTGATTAACAGGGGGTCATCTGTTCCATTAAACTGTGAATTACCTCAAGAAGTTTAGAGTGGTAAATAAATAAAATTTTCTCATCTTAAGACTTTTGGTTGTCGTTCTTATATTCTCATTATTCCTGATGTTCGAAGTAAGTTTGAGGCTAAGTTAAAGAAGTGTTATTTCATTGGCTATGGAGATGAGGCATTTGGATATCGTTTCTGAGATGATCAGGGTTGAAAGATCATAAGGAGCAGGAACGTTATTTTCAATAAGAATGTTATGTAGAAGGAGAAGTCCAGTACAGTTTCTGAAACAATACTGAAAGAATCTGAGTTGGTAAGATTTGATGATTTACCATAGGTCAGAGTGCAAGACAAAGATGCTGGTGATGACGAGAGTGGATCTGAGGCATCCACTCCTATTGTTCCACAGTCAGTTTCAGAGTAATCTGCCCATATAGTTGTAGTTCATAGGTCAGAAAGGGTTGGACGTTCTTCACAGTGTTATTCTCCAACTTTAAACTATATTCTGCTGATAGATGGTGGAGAACCTCCGAATTATGAAGAAATCTTGCAAGATGAAAAGTCGAGCAAGTGGGAGCTAGCTATGAAGGAGGAGATGAATTCTCTACTAGAAAATCAGACTTGGGAGTTGGCAGAACTTCCATCTGGGAAGAAGGCATTACACAACAGTGAGTGTACCGGGTGAAGACTGAGCATGATGGCAATAAGAGGTACAAAACTAGACTTGTTGTAAAGGGTTTTCAGCATAAGCAAGTTATTGATTATTCCGAGATTTTCTCTCCTGTGGTGAAGCTTACAATCATCAGAATGGTATTATCTATGGTGGCTACTGAAGATCTCTCTCTTAAGCAGTTAGATATAAAGACAGCCTTTCTTCATGGGGATCTTGAAGAAGACATCTACATGCACTGACCTGAAGGGTTCGTGGTACAAGAAAAAGAAGAGTCACTTTGCAGATTGAAGAAGAGCTTGTATGGCCTGAAGCAAGCTTCTAGACAGTGATACAAGAAATTTGATAATTTCATGTACAATGCAGGGTACAACAGATATCAGGCAGATCACTTTTGCTATGTCAGGTATTTTGACAATTCTTATATCATCCGACTACTGTATGTGGATGATATGCTTATTGCAGGTGCTAGTATTGAGGAGATCAATAATTTGAAGGAGCAGATGTCAAAGCACTTTGCAACGAATGATTTGAGAGCGGTAAAATAAGTCCTTGGTATGAGAATTGTCAGAGATAGAGTCAGAGGCATGTTGAGACTCTTTCAGGTTGAGTATGTGAAAAAGGTACTTAGCAGGTTCAACATGGATAAGGTCAAACCAGTTGGCACACCCTTGAGAAGTCACTTCAGACTCAGCAAGAATCAGTCACCCAAGTCAGAGGAGGAACCATATCACATGAGTAAGGTTCCTTATGCTTCAGCTATTGGTTCACTTATGTATGTTATGGTTTGCATCAGAGCGAATATTGCCCAAGCAGTGGAAGTTGTTAGCAAATACATGAATAATCTTGGAAAGGAACATTGGGAAGCAGCGAAGTGGATCTTGAGGTACCTAAGAGGCTATGCAGAAACTTGCTTGTGTTTCTCAGGAAAGAGTTCAGAGACACGGTGCTATATTGATGCTGATCTAGCTGGAGACATTGATACCAGAAGAAGTACTACAGACTATATTTATACTTTTGGTGGCACTGCAGTATCATGGAGCTGTAATCTGCAGAAGACAATTTTGTTGTCTACTACAGAAGCAGAGTATATAGCAGTGTCAGAGGCTGCAAAGGAGATGATATGGCTACAGAGCTTCTTGAAAGACATAGGCAAGAAGGATCAGATGGTAATACTCTACAGTGATAGTCAGAGCGTCATATTCCTTGCCAAGAATCCAACATTTCAGTTCAGGACTAAGCACATTCAGATCAGGTATCACTTCATACGGTCATTGTTGGATGACAGATAATTGTTGCTTGAGAAAATTTGTGGAAGCCAGAATCCTGTTGATATGTTAACAAAGGGTGTTACTCTGGAGAAATTAGAGTTGTGCGCAGCTTCAGTTGGTCTTCTGGTGTGAAGACAGGGGCCTTGAGTTGTAGAAGTGGAGGTAACACGTTTGAGGAAAATGGCTACGCCGCCAGCTGAGGATATCAATTTGAGGAAAAAGACATTGTTGTCCGTGTACCTGTCTCAAAGTGGGAGATTTGTTGAGGTGGAGCCCGGTTCAGAAAAAAAAAAAGAGAAAATTAACTTTTCCCGCCTCCCATTCTTTGGAAGAGGCGTGACTTTTGCTTTGGTTGGCTCCACCACCATAAATGCAAGCAAAAGAGAAGAATTAATATCTTTTCTGCCATTGAATTCCTTCTTTGAAAACCGAACTCTAAGCCGCTTCAAGAATTTGGTTCCTGTGTAAGGCTTACGGGAAGAGGCTACAGCTGACGGCTTAGGCTTCTTGCGGCAACGAGAGGGACTACTTCCGCGATTCTGCTCACGGGAAGAAGAGAGGAAGGCTTACGGAGAGAATATCATATCTCTTTTTGGCTTGGCGTGAGGCTTAGGAGAAGAAGACAAAAGCGGAGAGAATAAAAAAGTTTTTTATTCTTGTTTCATTCTTCTTCTTCACGGTGTAGGAGGAAGCCCGCAGTGAAAGAAACATGCAGCGTCGAGAAAGAAACAACGGTGAATGAATACATCGACTTTATAATTCCTTGAAGTTGAGATAAGTGTTTCTTGTAAATTGAAACATTCTGGTGTAAATTCCTCAATTAGTAAAATCTTCTGCAACTCCGTGGATGTAGACAATTTGTCGAACCATGTAAATTTGTGCGTTCTTTTCTAGAGTGAATTTTTCTCGTTCTATTTTTCGCTCCATCGTCGATCGTTTTAAATTTCATATATACCACAACACTACACTACAGTTTCTAACAAATAATGAAGTTGTCGTAGATTTGGAGTATGATTGGTTACAATGAACCTTCAAGTAGAAAATTATTATTATTTGAGGCTTGAATGCATCGATCAATTGTCAACACAGAACCATCAATTTCATCGATCAAGCTCGACAGTGAGTTTTTTGGGGTGTCACCGAAATTATTTTTTTATATAATGCCTCGGCATTGTACCTGCAGCACCCCAATGCCACAATCAATAGCGCCCAATGCCCAAAATTTGATGCCACCATGCCTATTCCAATTTTAAAACTTGAGAGCATGACACCACAATGTCCATTTGCAACGCCCCAGTCGGAGCATTGTGGTGCCACATCATGATGCCACGATGCTCGTAGCCGACATTAGGTAACTTTTATCTTATAGTGACAATTTTGCTATGGAGTAATCTTGTGCAACCTATAGGGAAGAGTTGGATTTTAAATTTTCTTGTGCAATCTATAGAGTTCAAGTGTCCTAATTTGTCCAAAGTGTGGAGAGGCTTGAGTGGTGTGAATTGTATAGCTCATATTATTATTTTTTTTTAGTGGATTTCTTGTTGTAGTGTAGCTCCATTGTTAATTTTTTGTTCTCGAGATTTTTCACATTAAATCTAACATTTTCTATGTTGCTTCTTTCTTTGTGCATTTCTATTCAAAATTTTGTTTTGGAACTCTAAAATTGCTTTTCTCAATTTACATCTCCCAATAATGAATGCATCCATAATCACACATTGATTTCATCATTGGANCACCATGCCTATTCCAATTTTAAAACTTGAGAGCATGACACCACAATGTCCATTTGCAACGCTTCAGCCGGAGCATTGTGGTGCCACACCATGATGCCACGATGCTCGTAGCCGACATTAGGTAACTTTTCTCTTATAGTGACAATTTTGCTATGGAGTTCTCTTGTGCAATCTATAGGGAAGAGTTGGATTTGAAATTTTCTTGTGCAATCCATAGAGTTCAATTGTTCTAATTTGTTCAAAGTGTGGAGGGGTTTGAGTGGTGTGAATTGTACAGCTCATATTATTTTTTTCTTTTTAGTGGATTTGTTGGTGTAGTGTGGCTCCATTGTTAATTTTTCATTCTCGAGATTTTTCACATTAAATCTAACATTTTCTGTGTTGCTTCTTTCTTTGTGCATTTCTATTCAAAATTTTATTTTGGAACTCTCAAATTGCTTTTCTCAATTTACATCTCCCAATAATGAATGCATCCATAATCACACATTGATTTCATCATTGGATCGATGGCTATGATTAAGGAAAATATTTATGAGTTTAGATTCACAAATTCAAATCACATATTATTTTATTATTTATCAGTCAATTTACATAAAGAATTAGTATTTATAATAATATGCTCGTCTAATCCAATAAACTATTCAACATGTTATGTTTGATTTCAAGATTATGCTAGATATATATATATACATATATATTAAGTTTTCTAAACTTATGGGCATCATGTCGGTTTCCGCTTCACAGATCATGGGTTATTATTTTTGGCTCTTCAATCCTAAAATTCTATTTTATAATTATAAAAGAATGGAAATTGCTTCCCCTCTTGTTACATCTTTTTTTGTCGCAACTAAACTAGTTTTAGTGATCCTTTTCATTAAAAGGTTTTATGTTTCAGAAATGAAAGAGCAATCTTAGAGATCAATGCTTGAAATAAGAGAACGGTCCTGACTTGTGAGAGTTCATTACTTTCTTTTATACTTGACAATTACTTTCTTTGCTGAAGAAGATACGTGAATATTATCTTTTTTAGCAGAACCACGTTAATTTCTTGGTCTTGTACTTGATTTTTTCTTTCTTTTTGAGCTTTCTTATCTTGATGGCCATATCCTCCTCTTTATTGTTGTAACATTCATCAGGAGTTGGTACCACAACTACGGCTTCAACAATGAGGTCTGCAAAGTACAATATTGAGGAGTTTCTAGGGAAGAATGATTTGGAACTACGGAGATTGAAGATAAAACCTACAAGGGATTGAGGAGGCTTATTCTACATTGATCTCGAGTCTTCTAGCCAAGTTCTTCAAAAATTCATAAAGGAGAAATTAGTTGGAGTGTGGCAAAAGCTCTGTTTAATCGATCCAAAAAAATTTGTTTTCTAGACAAAAAGCTCTATTAAATAAAATTGAATTCTAAGAGACCAAGGGAGAAAATGTAGGTGGCTTTAGCAAATTGAGTCTTGATTTAGAATATGTTGATGTAAATATAAATATTGATGTCACTAAGAAATTTATAAGATCAAACACAAATCTCGATTCATTTTGAATAAGCTCATATCAAATTTAAATTCAAGATTATAACTCAGTTTTAATTTCAACAAATTTAAGCATCATAACAATGCAGACATAATAATACTGAAAGTGGTCTAATTTGATAAACCATGTAATCAAACATTTGAAATATTGTGAAAAGTTTTAGTGCATTATTTCGAAGACAAAATGATCTCAGAATTTTGTATGCTTATAATCAAATCGAACGATTTGACGAGAGAAATCCTACAAACACAAGATCATTTAATTTTGAGGTTGTTAAGAGTTAAACGTTGAAAATATAATTTGTGATCAAGAAAATTCATATGGACTGCTGATTGAGTGTTTTGAAACTCTAACTCAATTAATTAAAATGTTCCTCTCAATATATATATATATATATATATA
>JXCR01121204.1:0-13792 GCA_002079205.1 Phalaenopsis hybrid cultivar
TTTGTCTGAGCAGTACTTTTCTATCACGCAATATGACTGATGCATTCCTCCACTTCAGCCAAACAACTAGAATTCTACTAATAACATCCACATCTATATCACCGTCACTATGAAAAATAGACCTGAAATATCTAAAACGTTCACACAATTTAATAATTTGATCAGTCATGATTACAACTTTGTCATTATAGCTACTAATACTAAAATTACATTACATGAAATCAACTTTAGTTCTACTCAAACGGAGGCCTTTAAACTCCAATGTAGACCTCCATAATCCTAGTTTTTTCCTGAACTCTTTCTCTAGTCTTATCCAATAGAAGGATATCATCAGCAAAAAGCAAACATCAAAAAATTTACCAAAATAAAAAAAAAATTAATCGATCACAACATAAGGAGATGCTTCCTCTAAAATTAGATTGCAAGATACATGCGCACTTAAAATAATCACACAAATAATTGAAATATGAAAGAAAATATTCTAGTCAATCACAAATATTTGATTGCATGTATTAAGAATAAATTCACTCAATCAAAGATATTCATTTAAACACACTAAAGTATTTATTTATAAGCAACTTTCTATTTATATGTAATTTGTTATCTAATCAACTGCCTCTCTTTTGCTTGTTACAAATTCCATTTTTGAGTCAATATTCTAAAAAAAGGCATCAAAAAGCTAGAGATAACCTATTGTTTACAAATAATACTATGTTTAAACACTCAAAATTAATATCCAAATCACAAAACGTGAACTCGTGACAAATAATGCACAATTCAAGCTTCATACTCTAGCCACTACAGTCACAATACCAAGCATGCTATAGAAGCCTCGTTCGTGTCAAAAGTGTACTTCAATGCAAGGATCAATCACCCATACTATAAATTTTCATTAGCTTTGTTAAAAAAAAAAGTCACTTAAGGACAAGCCAAACAACACTTAAAACTAACTAGAGAAAAAACTCATGAATTGCTAAAGAAATGTACCTTTCTTCTTTCACTAGTTGTGACGTTCCATAGGTCCCTTTGAGTTCCATATTGATTTTGAGCCTTACAAGGTCCATTATTTTTCCTTTATTTCCTCGTATGTTCCATATTGGATTCCAAAGATCATAAAACTAAAACTCTCACAAACTTCCATTGTATTCATTGCATCTTTCATGTCATGTTTTTTTTAGCAAACATTGATATGACACCAACGAGCATAACAGAATCATTGATAATCGATTAAAACTCCTATGTCTCATCCAAATCTTTCACCACAACACCCACTTCAAGCATTATAGATTCATAAAATTCAAGAATAAATATGCAGACCTCCAATATCCTTTTCAACTATATATTTTCATTAAGCGGTTTTACATAAATCCACACTAAAGTTGACTAAAAATCAATCACTATAAACTCAAAATGAGGTTAATTCAATTCAAAACTAAACAACAACAACAAGCCTTTATCCCACTAAGTGGGTTCGACTGCATGAATATTTTTTTCTCCATTTCATCCTATTGAATGTCATATTTTCATTTAATTCTAATAAACTAAGATCATTTTTTATAAAATATGCCCAAGTCTTTCTAGGTCTACCTCTGCCTTTCTTAACATAAGTTGAATCTAAAACATCTACTCTCCTAACCAGATCATCAGATAGTTGATGTTTAATATGACCAGATCATCTAAGACGACTCTAATTTTGTCTGCCACATAAGCTACACCAAACCTATCACGGATATGTTCATTTCGCATTAATTCAAATAAAAAAAGAAACTTAATTTCAAATTAAAGGCAAGTTTGCTCAAACTTGCCTTTAAACCAACATTAACATCAATTCATCTTGAATAATGTCATAAATAAATTTAAACACAAATAAAATCTATGTTTAAATATATTTTAAATATATTTCATATCTAACATTCCCATATCAAATATTTTATGATAAATCAAATATAACATGTTTGTATTATCAAATAATTTTGAGTTATTTTGTGCATAATTGAATGGAGCCTAAATTATGAAGTTAATTTAGAGCCAAAATCAATTCCTTTTGAGTCAAGGCAACTGGACATCAAGACTAAAAAAAATTAGGCCAAATTCCAATCAGCTTGAGATTAGAGTCAAAACCTAAGAAAATGGGTCTGAACATTTTACACTATTTAGAGGTAATCAATGTAGGTTTCCCAAGGTTTGAGCAATGGCTCATGTTGTCTTGTGCATTCCAATTGACATAATCGTTTCAGAAAAAAGATTGCGTAATAGTGCATAAATTCTTGATCGTATCAAAGTACTCTAAAAGATGATATTTTTAAGACATTGGAATGTATCACGGATGAAACAAATGTACAAATGATTTCTTATATAATGCAAACATTTTCAATTGTCAAATTTTATACTTATTATTGTATATTTAATAGTTTGAACTTGAGGAATGTTTATGCTATGCAGTTTAAAGTTCAAAAAAGGAAGGGCATGAGCAATGAAAATGAACATCACGAAGGTAATCGTAGAACTAAACAAAACAAAACAAAACAAAACAGTTTCTATATGTTCTTTGCTAAACACAAGCATGCAGTTTGCAGAATGGTTATCAATTATTATTATAACTTTTTTCTACTAAAATCCTTTTTGAAGGTTGTTAGGAATGATTTGCTTGTTTGGATGATTTATGTATTGATGATTGCTAGAAAGATAGCTTCCTATTTGCAATAATTCAATCAAGATAATTTTTCAGTAAACAATCAGATAATTACATAATTATTAAAAACATCAAATAACCCTTCATTGTAAAACCATACCTACTTGTGTGAGGGGAATGACTGCATGCGACACAAAACGATTGGCATTGCATCAATTTTTTTTAACATAAACTTCCTTGTTCAAGGACTCAATCCCCACATTTGTTAAGGGCAACAAAATCTAAGAGTAATATCTCCTCCTCCCCCAAAATTCTTCCATAATGCCCTCCCCTCATCCTTTCTTCTCTTGCCCTCTGGCCATGTTATACCTAAGAACTGCTCCAGCACATAAAATGATGTCAACCCCCTCGGCACCCACAAGGGAACGAACCCCTCCAATCAACACTAATCCTGAATTTCAAGCCCGCTTTCTCTAAGGTCCTTCCCATCCTCTTGGTTGACTTTCTCTTGGATAAAATCTTTCACTTCTATGAAATCAAACTTGCATCACTTGTAGTTTAGAATGTGTTTTACATTGCTATCATCAGTACTTTGGGAGCAAACAAGACGGTAGTGTTTACGAGAGTTATTAAATTACCGATCTAGCATAAATTTAATTTTGAATTAAATTGAATTGGTTTCGAGTTAGACGAAGAAACCTACAACAAGTCTGCAAATCACAATTTAACAAATTTTCAATAGAAACTTTCCACCTAACTTTTCAAGGTGGCAGCAAAAGTAACAAATGAAAACTAAGATTCCAAAGGAAACAATACTACTTCATATACTAAACTTAGACAAATTTGTGTACCACGAAACCGCACAACAATGCTACAAAATAAAGTTCAAGCTACATAAATGGAAGAGATGATTTGCAAGTGTGTTACCCATGTTTGCATGGCCATGGAGAACGAGGACACAAAGTACAACTTAAGGCTATGATTGAATGTTTTGAAGAAAATAAAAATGTTCATGTGATAGACTATTAAAAAAAAACTGAAGAAAAGATATTTACAATTCAAAGCCCATACCCTTCCCATCCTGTTGGGTGAAAGCACACAACCATAATTTAAGATTTCTAAGAATATGCTAGTTTAACTTTGAATTTTGGAAAACATACTAGAGAGAACAGTAAAAATGGGTTGCGGTGGCAGAGTAAGCTGCTCCATACCCCCAAATAAAGTCCAAGGGAATAAACTTTAATTGACGGTCATGCAACATCAAAAAAACCACCATCTATCTTCTATATTGCCTGCATTTAACATTAAACTTCTCCATTCCACACAACATCCCATGCAAGGTTAGAGTTAAGCAATGAACCTAGAACAGAATCATAGATTCAATAGAAACCCAGAAGAAAAGGAATAGGAACAAAAATATATAAACAGGGAAACGCATTACAGTTTTCCAACACTCAAGACCTTAAATAAAAAATTTGTAGGATTTAACCTAGATGCAGACTAAATCTTGCCAGAAAATCATTTTGACAAAATAAAGCTGTGGAATTGATAAATTCGGATTTCAAGAATTTCGGCCTTAAATCCCAGAATTACTAAATCCCACGAATCATCAGATTTACGGGATTTATGGGAGAGAAAACTTAGATGTAGGCAGAACTTCTTAAATAGCTTCAAATGGATTTACTAGATTTAGTAAATCTGTCACCAGACAGTTTCAGGATTTACTCTATTCAGGATTTAATAAATCCGGATTTACGAAATTTACTAAATCTTAATAACTTAAAAACCATCCTTTACCGGATAACCCCTTAGTGTTAGTAGGATTTAGTGAATCTGGATTTGTTGAATCCACCCCCTTGTTGGATTCATTGAATCTGTATTTAACATGAATGGAAGGCAAAATTTGAACCTTAAATCAAAATTTTCATAAATCAATGAAACTTGTGTTTTATTTTTTGTTTGGCTGTATTTATTAAATCTTATTAACATGGAGCTACCAAACACACCCGTAATAAGAGATGAATAAAATTATAAGTCATGATTGAAATTGAAAAAACAAAAAAAAAAAGAAATAGAAAGTTATATCTAAACTAGGAAAACAATCCAGTATTTCAACACTAAAGAATTTCAGCAAACCAAGAATAACATAAGAAAATAAAAAAATAATCGGCCATAACTAAGTTTTACTTCAAGTATAATATTAAAAATAAAAAAAGAAAGAAAGAAAGATCAAGGCGAAACCCTAGCACTTTTAAAGCCAAAATAGCATATACTCCATTTCCTTGCCATAATAAAGCAAGCATGTGGAAACAAAATTTAAAAACAGACACAAATTAAACAAAAAAAAACGAAAAGAATAATCGATCCTCGATCGAAACCTGGCTATCTGGGCAACAGAAGAAAGATAAAATCACAGAAAGTGAATACTTCAACCTAAGAACTACATAATTTATTTGCATCCAAACCTATAAAAACCGTGCATGCTGTATTCCGCGACATGATTCCAAACTCCCTCTGCGTCGAAATCCAAACTACCAAGCCACCGAGTCCGAGCGTAGAGAAAGAACCCTAGAACCATTGTAGCCGCCTAGAAAGCTTATCGAGAAGTCATCGATCCCGTCCCCAAACGAAACCCGTGTGTATTAATCACCACCGTCCATTCACTATTTATTGTGTACACGTGCCTCGTATCGAGATGTTTTCGTCAGTTCCGTGTCGGCAAACAATGCCATTGGTCAACTGTATCCGAATCATTTTCGCATTATCGAAAAAATAATAAAAACAAGACTTGCGTCAAAAAAATTTGTCAATTCGAGCGAGGAGAGAGGAAAACAATTTTTTTATTTGAGTAAATAATTAAATTTCTATTTATTGTTTATTAAAATTTTATAATTATATTAACTTTTTAAGGAAATATAAAAATTATGCACGCATATATAACATGAAATATTTATCATAGCCGGAGAGAGTATTTTAATTGAATTAATTAATTTCAAAAAATTAATTTTGATTTTTAAATCAATTACAATTAGAATGAGTTTAGGATGGTTAAATCAATTGCAATTAGAATGAGTTTAGGATGGGATCTAGACATAATTATCAACCCATATGGTAACATAGTTATTGTTAGATTTTGATTTATACGTGTATCACAGCAAAAGGATAAATCGTAAGACAAAGGTTAAGGAAAAAACAGAGAGAACAATAGAAATTTTGAAGAAGTGTGTAAACTATTATTTATATAATGACCCTCAATTTATAGAGGAAAGTGGTATGATATGTTCAATTACATTTGTATCACTACATTAATGGGGGTTGAGCAGGTTATTGCAAGTGCGGGCCCTAATGGTGATTATATGACTCAACATGCAAGATTAGGGAACACTCAAAAGCGTTCTCGATTGGCTATGCTAAAGAGGCTGATTGATCAACTAGGCTTGATGCTACAAGTTAGCTGGAATTTTAGTACTAAAAGGTCAATAATGTTGACTTAGTTGACTAAGTGATGTCTATCGGTTGATCAAGTGTGGTCATCGACTATCAATCCCTAATAAGGAGCTTATGTCGGTTGGAAGGAGCAAGGTTATAGGGCTGAGGATGAATCGTCATAATCTAAAAAATAGTCGCCCTTGGATGAAGAGATCGTGGAGGATGATTGAGATTCATCTTATTGACTCTTGATGAAATTCATGAAGGGTCTTGAATACCTTCGAGGAGATTGTAAGACTTAAGGGGTGACTTGTCCTTTAACATGTTAATTTTCCTCTCGCTACACTTATTTTTGACGATATTACACTTCATTAGAATGTATTTTCATGTTTTTATTGCAGGTATAATAGGTAAAGCAATTGGAGTGAATTGGAGCAAAAATTGGGCAAAAATGAGGTAATTAGAGCATTGGAGCTTGACCTGAATTGGAGCCTAGACGCCAGCTTCTGGCGCCTATGCGTCATTACATGGTGTCATGGCATCAAATACAGGCACTTAGGCTTCGATCCTTGAGGCATTTCCAGAGAAGGCGGTGCCTAGGCACCACATATTGGTGCATAGGCGCCAATTCATTTCCTTAGCCGACAAAGAAGGTGGTGCCTGGGCGCTATAGTTGGGCCCCTAAGCGATAGAACTGTCTGGCACAATTTTCCAGTGATTTTTCACATGAAATGAACGGTTTTTCTTCATGGAAGCGGCAGAGACGAAGGAAGAACACATTAGGGAAGTCAAAGAACAAGAGAGCAGTGCAGGAAAGTGAAGAAAAGGTGAGAGTTTTCTTTTTCTTTTTTGTTTTTATTTTGAGATTTGTAAGTGGGGTAAGGAATTGTTATAAGATTGCAAGGATAACACTTTGGGGTGGAGATCTTCTTCATTTCTCAGGAAAGAAGATAAGTAACTTGTATTTTAATTGTCATATATTGAAGCAATTCATAGTATTTAACTTTGATTTAATATAAGATGTTGTGTTTTATGATTTTCTTCATGAAATTTGAGTAGATTCCTTGTTTACTTTCTTTTGTAATGAAGTAGCAACATGTGTAGGAAGTAGATTAAATTAGAATCATGTTAATTCACTAATTGTGGTGGTTTTTTTTATTTGAACTTCATTTACATTGCAATTTGGTCAGCTGTAGTAATAAAATTTGGTGTGAACCCATAAGATCCAGGAGGGCTATGGCTTTAATCTACTAGTGAAAGCCATGCTAATCTTTATAGTGAAGAAAAATTAATCCTTAGGTTAGTGTAAATGGATAGAGAGATGATTTTAACGAGGATAACTATGAGGTTTCTAGAGTAACAAGCATAAATATTGCCAAAGTTAACCTAGTTTCTTTATGCACTTGGAAAGGGGTAAGGAAAATACATGCTCCTATTTGCCACATGTTTATTTAGAATTTTTAGTTGATTTACACCTATACTAGCTACTAGTTTCATTACAAAGGGAGGGAATCTCTAAAATAGCTTGAACTTTCTATTTCATTTAACTTAGTGTATTTAACTTATTAGAAAACTAAGAGGAGTGGAAGTAGTTTAGTAGAATTTCTTAGCTTACAACTAAAAATCAAACCTATTACCCAGCTAAGACTCCTTAAATTCAGCTAGAGTCCTTCTTAAGTCCCTCAAATTTACAGCCTTCCCTGTGGGATCAATACTCAGGACTAAAGAAAGTCATATATTACTTGAGCAATACGCGCACTTGTATTGATACCTGGTAAATAGTGATAAGCAGTGGAAAATTAAGTGATTAGGTTTTATAAAATATTTTTTATGAAATTATAATATTTAAACCATAAATCACTTGGTATGTCATAAAGAAAGTAGCGGTCAAGTTTTGGATGTCGTTGTTGGGGTAGTGCTATGGTTAATTTGACTTGGGAAAATCTTTGTTGAACTAATTTAACATAGTTTGAAAAACTTTTAGTGTTGTATTTTTGCGTCTTAAGTGCTTGTTGCGTGTTAAAATTATTTTAAAATTATTTCAAAAAATCTTTTAAAAATATTTTTAATTTAGTATTAGTGTTTTATGTGTTTTATTTTAACTTTATTATTAAGTTTTTGTGGTGTATGCATAGTGCAACAAAAAGAACCATTAGAAAAATTATGTGTTTTATTTTGAATTAGAAAGAACCATTAGAAAAATTAGAAAACAGAAAGGATCTCAACAACTTTTAGAAGAACTGGTTAATACATCACATAACAACTTAGATAATCAAACAGTTAAAAATGAATCTCATCATGTACAAAGACCATTATGGGATTACACAAACCCTACGACAGATGTAGCCTTAGTATACAAACTCATGTTGTAGCAGCTAACTCATTTGAGCTAAAACCCGTTATAATCCAAATAGTGCAGAATGCCCAGTTTGGGGGAACTCCATCTAAAGATCCAAACTTACATCTAGCTAGTTTTCTATAATTATTTGCTACATTTAAGTATGATGGTGTGTCAAATGACACAGTTAGACTAAGGCTTTTTTTCTTTTTTCCTTAAGGGATAAAGTTAAAATGTGGATGAACTCATTAGCACTTGGATCTATTAAAATTTTGGGTGATTTAGCTTAGAAATTTCTAGCTAAGTATTTCCCACCCTTAAAAAATGTTAAGCTTAGAAATGATATTACCTTATTTTATGAGTATGAATGTGAATCAATCTATGAAGTTTGGGAATGATTTAAAGAACTCCTTAGAAAGTGTCCACATCATGATCTGCCCAATTGGTTAGTTACTCAAACGTTTCACAATGAGTTAGTAGGATCCCTGAGATCTATCATTGACGCTGTTGTTGGTGTTTCACTGATGCTAAAGGCATTTGATAAAGCTTATGTGTTAATTGAAGAGATGACAACAAACAACTTTCAATGGCCCTCTGAAAGAGTAAACCGTAGAAAAAAAAGCATGTGTTCATGATATGGATGTGATCTCAATTCTTGCTTCTCAGGTTACCCCAATATCTAGGAAGATAGACCAATTCAGAATGAACTTACCTCAAGAACCTCCAAGAATTGAGAAAAATTCATTAGGACAAATGATTGATTCTCAGTCACAATCGTTCAAGACTTTAAATGCAATTAACAATAGACCCAACAACCCCTATTCCAACTTTTATTACCCAAGTTGGAAGAATCACCCTAATTTTAATTGGAATAATAATTTTGGTGGTGGAAACCTACAATAGGGAAACAATCAAGTGAACCCTTCAGGAAACTGGAACAATCAGGTTATTACTAATTATAGGCCTTCATATCCTTTAAGTTTTATCAACAATCAACAATTTAAGAAGAAGTTTTCTATGGAGGAAGTGGTGCTGCAAATGGGAAATCAATTACAAAGTCAAATCGTGGTTATAAGAAATATTGAGAATCAATTGGGACATATTGCTAATTCACTTAGTAATAGGCCCTAAGGAACACTTCCTAGCTACACTGAGATAAACTCTAAAGATAAGAACATAGAGAAATTTAAAGCTGTTAAGTTGAGAAGTGGAAGAGACTTAAATGCTAAAATTCAAAAAGAAACTAAAGTTAAGAGAGATACTAAGGAAATTAAAAAGTTTGAAGAAAATATTCCTAAGGACTTGGAAAATCCTATCTCTCTAACTAAGATTAATTTAGAAAATAACCATCTCCTTGTCCTCAGATACTTAAACGACAGAAGTTGAATTAACAATTTTGAAAGTTTTTGGAAATATTTAAGAAGCTAACCATTAACATTCCTTTCCCTGAAAAGCTGGAGCAAATGCCCAACTATATAAAGTTTATGAAGGACATATTGGATAAGAAAAGGAAGTTTGGAGATTATTAAATTATTGCACTTAATAAAGAGTGATGTGTAATAATTCAAAAAAAGCTTCCTCAAAAGCTTAAAGATTCTAGTAGCTTTGTTATTCCCTACGTGATTGAAGAAAGATTCTATGGAAAGGCTTGAAATTTTGGATGGTACAGAAAATAGTAAACCTCTTATTCCATCTATCGAAGAACCTCCTAAACTTGAGATGAAGATACTACATATTTAAAGTATGCTTATTTAGGTAACTCGTCTACATTACCTGTCATAATTTCCTCAGACATAACGGAATCATAAGAAGAAAAATTGATAGATATACTAAAAAATTACAAGAAAGCCTTTGGATGGACATTAGCTGATATTAAAAGAATCAACCCTTCTATCTGTATGCATAGAATTTTATTTAAAGATAATCATAAGAATAGGGCAGATCCTCAATGAAAACTGAATCTAATTATGAAGGAAGCTGTCGATAAAGAAAAATTAAAGTAGTTGGGTGTTGGTATTATTTATCCAATTTCTAATAGTGCATGTGTTAATCCAATCCATTATGTTCCCAAGAAAGGGTGTAACTGTAACTATAAATGAAAGGAATGAATTAATTCTTACTAGACAAGTCACTGGGTAGTGAATTTGTATTGATTACCAAAAATTAAATTTAGCCACCAGAAACGATCACTTTCCATTACCCTTTCTGGACTATATGTTGGATAGATTAGTTGGTCACCAATATTTTTACTTCTTAGATGGATATTCAGGATATCACCAGATTACAATAGCTCATGAAGATCAAGAAAATACTACATTCACGAGTTCTTATAGGACTTTTACTTCTAGAATAATGTATTTCGGTTTATGTAACTCACCTGCTACTTTTTAAAGGTGCATGATGTCCATATTCTGTAACTTAATTGATAAATGGATTGAAGTTTTTATGGACGATTTCTCAGTGTTTAGTACCTCATTTGATTCGTGTTTAGATCTTTTATCTAGCATACTTAAACGCTGTGAAGAGACCAACCTTCTTCTCAATTAGGAAAAATGTCAATTTATTGTCGCAGAAGAAATTGTGCTCGAACACAAAATATTTGAAAATGACATAGAAGTAGATCCAACAAAGATACAAGTAATTGCTAAAATACCTCCTCCTACTACTATAAGAGGAGTTAGAAGTTTTTTAGGACATGTTGGGTTTTATAGGCGATATATTAAAGATTTATAAAAAATTGTCAAACTTCTGTGCCATCTTTTTAAAACGATGTGTTATTTGATTTTTATTATGAATGCCTAGATGCCTTCAATATATTAAAAGAAAAATCAATCATCGGTCCTATTATAGTCTCACCTGACTGGGGGAGGCCTTTTGAGCTGAAGTGTGATGCGAGTTAATATGCTATCAGAGAAGTACTAGGGCAAAGATACGATTAGATTTTCAAAGTTATATATTATGTCAGTAAAACCCTAAATGAAGCTCCAATAAAGTATACTACTACTGATAAAGAGTTACTGGCAATAGTGTAGGCATTTAATAAATTTAAATATTATCTTATTGAGACAAAATGTATCGTGCATACTGATCATTCTGCTATTAGATATCTCATGCTGAAGAAGGATGTTAAATCAAGACTAATTAGATGGGTCCTTTTGATGCAGGAATATGACTTTGAAGTAGTAAGATTAGAAGAGATCTGATAATCAACTAGTTAATCCTTTATCAAGGCTGAAACAGGAAAACTCATGTAATGATGAGAATAAAATTAATGAATATTTCCCTAATGAACAGTTATATGTTATTACTGATTGGTATGTTTTGTGATGTGTTGATTTAGTGAACATTATTGTTAGTGATATTATACCATACAGATTAACATACCACCAACGAAAGAAGTTTATTCACGATGCAAAATTTTATTTTTGGGATGACCCATAGTTATATAAGAAAAGTAAGGATCAAGTTATCTGAAGATGTGTACCTATAGAAGAAACAACAAATCATTTTAAAATGTCATGATTTTTAGTTTGGGGGACATTTTGGAGTCGATAGAATTGCATTCAAAAATTTTCAAGTAGTATTTTAGTGGTCTACTTTATTTAGGGTTGTTAATACTTATTTAAAAACTTTTGATAGATGTCAACGAGTAGGAAACATGTTTAAGAGTGATGAAATGCTCCTAAACCTTACCTTAAAAATTGAAATTTTTTATGTATGAGGCTTAAATTTTATGGGACCATTTATATCATCTTTGGAAAACCTATATATTTTAATAGCTGTGGATTATATTTCTAAATGGATTGTGGTGCTCAAAATGTTGTAAACTCCTTAAGAAAAATATTTTTAGTAGATTTGAGATGCCGAGAGTAATTATTATAGATTGGGGAGATAGTTTTAAAATAAGAAAATTGAAACATTAGTAGTATTAAACATAGGATTGCCACAACTTATCATCCTCAGACTATTTGTTTAGTAGAAGCATCCCATCAAGAAATTAAGAAAAGTTTAGAAAAGATTGTTGATCCAAATATAAATGATTGGTTTGCTAGACTTGATGACGCATTATAGATCTATAGGACTACTTATAAAACTCCTATAAGAATGTCATCATATAAGCTCATATTTAGAAAGGATTGTCACTTGCCAATAAAATTATAACATAAGGCTTACTCGGCTATGAAGGAATTTAATTATAATTTAAAAAATGCTGGTGAGAAAAGATTATTGCAATTAAATGAGTTTTTGAAGATTAGAAATGAATCTAACAAAAATGCAAAAAATTATAAAGAAAGGATGAAAAATTGGTATGATCGGAAGATTTTAAGAAAAGATTTTAAACTTGGATAAGAGATTTTATTAAATAATACAATATTAAAATTATTTCTTAAAAAACTCAAGTCTAAGTGGTCTGGGCCATTTATTATAATTAAAGACTATCCATTTAGTGCAATTGACATTAAGGACCCCAAAAGTGGGAGAATATCTAAGTTAAAGGATAGAGACTTAAACACTATATAGGTGAAAACAGGTCTATTATTGATGAAATTTTAATGATGAGTCAACTGGAGAGAAATTTTGGTTTCATCAGGCTTAGGACATTAAACCAAGCGCTTCTTGAGAGGCAACCCAAGGTTTGTATCTGTGTGTTTGTTAATCGTTTAGTGTTTTTTAGTAGTTGTGTTTTGAGCTGGCATGCATATAGTGTTTATTGATGTGTTTAGGTTGGAGTTGATTTTCTTATAGTATGTTAGTTAGAAGTGTGATGATTCCTCACTTCTAGTGGTGGCTAAGCTAATAAATGTTCTCTGGTGTTAGTTGGACTAACTAGTTCATTAGAACTCATATCTCAACCAAACTTAAGGATTTAACCTAAGGCATATTGGGTTTGGACATCAGACAGGTCCATCAAAGTTCTATTACTTTCTTTATCTGACATTGTAGTCATCATAAAGGTTTAATGAACTGACTAGAGATGAACATGTGGATGACCTTTTAAGTATTCTTATTTTTTATAGAGGTGCATATCTTATGAGATAAGGTAATACCTGAGGTTGGTAACACATAAAACAACGTATTAGGGACAAATTTGTTAATGGTTTAGCCTTAAATACATCTATAAGCACCCAATTGAGCTATGAAAGGTGATTCCGTCAAAATTTAGAAATAAGAAAAGGAGATGTGATGAGAAGAAGTAAGAGTTATATCTTTTGATTTGTTATGTTTGTGAGTGTAGTGGATCAAATGAAAATTGGGGGAGAATGAAAATTAGGAAATATATTAGAACAAATTGATGCTGAGGTATACAAATTAAAATCTATTCACCATTGGCGAGGCAGTGCTTAATTAATTACTTGTTTTATTAAATACATAAAAAATTATATATATATATA
>JXCR01121211.1:0-22270 GCA_002079205.1 Phalaenopsis hybrid cultivar
GACTGTCTGATTATAGGGGTGATTCGTTGGTGGCCTCTAGTTGATGTTGATAGGTTGACATCGATATATCAGTTGCCTGTGGGATCGAGATAGAGAGAAAAGGGGTCTGGTCTGAGCCTATCCCCAAATTGAAATCTAATATCCCATCTTGAAACTTTCATATGCTCATCATTTAATCTCTCTTTTATAATCTGCAAATGTTTACCTGACCCATTTATATCATACAATTGCAATCTGTTTTGAAGCTTTAGGAGAATTTGATCAGGTACGCTTTTATTTATTTAATTTTCATACTTTATTTCCTGCATATTTCCTTTTATTCTGTACCGTACTATACTTCGCTACATGTCTCATGCACTTTCCTATCATATCTTACAACATAGTCTTTTTTGTCTGCTCTTTATTGAACTGTATACATTTACCAGTATTCATGCTTTAGTTGCTACCTCTCTAGTATGTTTGTGCAATCCCCTAGGATAGGCCTTTCGAGGCATGGTTTTTTTTAATTATTATTATTCTTTCTTCTCTCTCCTCTTCTCGGAAAGAGACAACGACGTGGTCAGTTGATGATTCATCTTCGGACAACGGTCGAGACAACTACCAAAGACTGAAGGATGAGCTTATGCAGAACCTCGATAGATTTAAATAAGATACTTATAGGACATTGAGGTTGTTCGTTTAGCACGACGTAAATTCTCACATTATCTTTTAAGACTTTCTACGATTTTCATATCGTACGATATAATTCCTAAACTTTTTAGACTTTTTGAGGCTGTTGTTTGGTACAACATAAATCCTCACATTTTCTCGGGTTATTTGCATATGACATATAGATATAAGTCCCGAACATCTAAATAATTTCCAGGACTGAAACATCAAATAATTTCTCTTTTAAAGACGTAAAGCCAAACCATAGATTAGTTTGAGATGTCAGTGAATATTATTCAGTATCTTTGACATTTCCTACTTTTCACTTCTTTGGATTCTAGAAATAATTATTTCTATTTGAACCTACCCCATTTCACTTTTCCTATGAACAATCGTGGAAACTTGAACGTTAAATTCTTGAAAATAAAACCTCTGATCATTATCAAGAGTTTTCTTAGGTAACTTTGATTGTCTAAGATGTAATTAACTATGAGGGCTTGTTCCTATGAGGAATTTAAGAACCCAGATTAATCTAAACCCTATCTAATCTATGTATTAGATAGGGGAATTTGTCGGCTATAAATTTTGTAGACCAAAATAGAGTCATAAACTTTTAAGTTTAGATAGTTAAGTCTACCAATAAGCAATATGTCCATTCTTCAAGATGATATATCATTTATAGTATCGTGCTGAGTTGTCTAAACTATTAGATATATTAAGTCTAATCAGTCTCATCATTTTTCAAAAAATAAAAAAATACCACTTTCACTAAATTAAATTACATTATATATATATATATATATATATATATATATGTATGTATTAAATACCAAATTTTAAATTTTAAAATCTTATTTTCAAAAGAAAAATAGCTGACAGTTGCATGTTAGGCAACCCTTGCATAAGATATCTGGAACTGGGAGTGCATCTGATTCTATCACAAATCCTGACTCTTCATCTGTAGTGGGCAGGCTGGCAGAAGTTTCTCTTAGATCTGGGTCGTAAATAGGACCCTCAAGAATGAGGGTAAGAAAATTTTTCACGTCTCTCTGGCGTTTGCGTTCCTTTCATAGGAAGGCTCTCTGCTTCTTTTGACTTACATTTTTGCGCTGCATCCTACGGAGCGGAGTATTTGATGATCATTCATTATAGGTGGCTATCAGGTCCCTTGCTGGAGTAGCTACCATGGAAGGCAGATGGCTGGGCCCCTCCATTGTATCTTGTTCCATTATCACGTTTTTACTTTGCGTGACACATTGTCATGAGTGGTTACCCTCAACAGTTAAGGCAGTCCCTCCTTTTATTTGCTGCTAACTACGTCCATTAGAGGACCCTCGTAGTCCATATCAACTTGGTTGAAATCCACGTTGAAATATATGACACCTCCTTGCGGCGCCATCTCTTCATTGAGTATGAGGTCCAGTTGTCTTGGAAGGTAAAGATTAGCCTCTGTCCTGACATTTTTTGCAGACGACAGGAAAAATGCCATAGGGCCAAAGCTTGGCACTAACAAGAACAAAACAAACTATTTATTAAAGTAAATTTTTGTTTGTTTTGATGAAGAGGATTATTCATTTTATGTGCGAGTTTCATTTAATTTAGTAGGGTATTTAAATTCAAAAGTAGAAAAGAGAACGTGTGAAGTTCAAAAATCTTCTAAAAATTTTCATTATAATAAGGTTAATTACAAAATTTGGACCCGGTCATAAACATTTGGCCACATCAATAACCCTAAAGCAATCAAAGTTTCAAAGTTTCAAAGAATGCAGAGGTAAGCGGCATTTAGCAACATCAGGTCACGTAATAAGTTTTCAGGTATCGTCCATTTATCAGTAACATGGGTCTTTCGCCCTGGAAGTGCACCAACTGGTAGGCTCCTCCTGTATAGACCTTCTCAACGACAAATGGTCCCTCCTAAAGTAGCTCAAATTTCTCACCTTTTTTGCGGCGTGCAAGAATAGGTCTTTTGAGCACAAGCATGAGGTCACCAACTTTATATGTCCTTGGGCGGACCAATTTATCATGGGCTTATACCATCTTTGCCTGGTAGAGCTCCAATTGTTGTTGTGCTTCTAGTCGTTTTCCCTCGAGACTCTCCAGTTCTTCAATTCCGAGTTTTGCACTTTCTGCCATTATGAGTTGGTTGGCAACAGCGACTCTGAGAGATCGTGTATGGATTTTTAGCGGTAGCACAAGCTAAGCTCCATACACGAGCATGTAGGGTGTACACCAAGTGGGAGTTCTGAAAGTCACTGGTAGGCCCACAAGTCTTCTAAAAGTTTGTTGTGCCAATCCCTTTTGTTTTCATCCAGTGTCTTCATTAAAATTTGTACCAGTGTCTTGTTGAAAGCCTCGGCTAGACCATTTGCTCAGAATAGTAAATTGTAGAGTATCTCTAATCTATCCCATGTCTTTTGACAAAATTGTTGATCTTTGTACTTTTGAAAGCTGTCTTATTGTTAGAGATTATTGTTCGCGGTACTCCGAAATGATAGATAATTTGGCTTCTGAAAAATTGAAGGACGTGTTGTGTCGTAACCACACGTAATGGTACTACCTCTACCATTTGAACAAGTACTCTGTAGTGGCAAGTATAAACCTATGTCCTCTAGAAGATGGAGGGTCTATCGGACCTATTATGTACGTGCCCCAACACTCGAATGACCGCGAGGCAATAGTTAGGTGTAGCACATTCGGAAGCTGGTGTAAGACCACCCCATGCACTTGGCATTGGTGACATTTTCTGGCTGTACCCATGCAATCGGACATCATTACTGGCCAATAATATCTGAGTCTTTTGATCTTCATTTTCGTTTTTGGCCCAGACTGGTGAGCGCCACATAATCCTGCATGTACTTCTTTGATAATATTTTATGCTTTGGCTCTACTCAAACTCCGTAGCCACGTATGGTGGAACGATGTTCTGTAGAGAATATTTCCCATCAGGGCGTAAGACATGGCTTTTCTTATAATGTGGTGCGCCTCAGGCTTATCTTTTGACAGCTTTCCAGTATGCAAATATTCTATTAATGGCTTGCGCCAATCTTCATTGATGTCTGCAACTGTATTTATTGCTTCTTCTTTTGCAAGCTTGTGTAGAGTTTCAAAGTCATTTTGAGACAAGAATCGTCTTCCTTTCACCGTGACTTCGATGGAATCCTCCGGGGGACACTCCATTTTCTTTAGCGAGTTTTGCTAGAGCGTTGGCATGGGCATTATCTCCCAGAGGAATCCGGTAGAAAGTCAGCTCAGGAATCTGCTCTAGGAGCTTCATTGTGTATCAGTGATATTTTGATAGTCTTGGTTTTAGAATTCTATATTGTCCCGCAACTTGCTGGATGACAAATTAGGAGTCACCATAAATTACAATGTTTGTTATATCCATTGAGATTACCAATTCCAATCTGGTGATTAAAGCTTTGTATTTTACTTCATTGTTGGTGCACGGCTCTGTCAGGTGGTATGAGAACCTCAACATACCCTATCTGGCGTAATAAAGATCAAATCAATCCCAGCTTTGTCTGGTATAACCGTACCTGATCCTTTGTCTTTCCTGGCTGATGAAGAGTCATCGAAGTACATTTCCCAGTGTTGCGCACTAAAAAATTCCATTTGTAGTATTTGCTCGTCTGGTAACTCATCGTTGTAAGAGACCTAGCAGGCAATGGGTGTGCAGCGAGAAAATCAGCTAGTATCTGTCCCTTGATAGCACGGAGAGGAACAAAAGCTTTATCAATTTGCAAGAAGTTCATCGACCATCTTGCTAAACGTCCGGAGAGTGTTGGTCGGGTCATTAAATATTGCAATGGATTAACTTTCGAGATTAGGGTGATCTTATGAGAAAGCATGTAATGTATAAGATTTTTGGCGGTAAAAATTAACGCTAGACATTGCTTCTCAATAGGTGGATACCTTACTTCCATCGGTATTAGATGACGATTCAACTAGTAGAAATAATTAATGCCAAGAAAGGCTGACACCTACCTGAGAGATTAGAAATAAAGCATCTCAAATATGCCAACTTCCCTTGGAAGGAATGTAGCTGTTTCAAGGTTTTAGGGGGAGGCATTTCCAAATTAGTTTTAATCTTATCCGGGTTGATCTCAATTCCCCGATGACGAACAACGAATCCTAGAAATTTATTGGAGATAATGCCAAAGGCACACTTTAAGGGATTAATTTTAAGGTTGTATCATCGAAACTATTCAAACACGATCCTCAAATCGTACAAATGGTCTATTTTTTGTTTACTTTTGATGACCATCTCATCCACATAGCATTCTACTTAGTTGTGAATGAGTTTATAAAAATATTTGTCATTGCACGCTGATATGTTTCTCCGGCGTTCATTAGGCCAAACGACATCACAGTGTAGCAGAAAACTCTAATCGATGTTCTGAATGTTGTAAGTGCTGCATCCTAATGAGCCATCTTGATTTGACTGTATCTCGATGATCCATCCATGAAGGAGAAAATTTCATGTTTTGAAGCGATATCCACCATCATCTCTGGTATAGGTACTGTAAACTCATCTTTTGGACATGCCTTGTTCAAATCTCTGAAGTCAACACAAATGCGGATGTATCCATTTTTGTTCTTAACAGGTACAATGTTCGCTAACCACGTGGGGTACTGCTCCTCATTCACAAAGTTGGCATCTATCAACTTCTTCACCTTGTTAATGACTTGTCATTCTATTTCAAGGCGCATCTTTCTAGGAGCTTGTTTTACTGGGGTTATATTCTTGTTCACCCCAAGTTTATGGACGACAACCTCTACTGACAGTCCTGGCATTTCATCTTAGCTCCATGCAAGGCAATCTTTGAATTTTGTTAATAGTTTGACCAATTCTGCAGATTCTTCGTCATCAAGTAGAGAACTTATGAATTTAGGTCGGGGTCGTTCTTCAGTCTTGAGGTTAATCTCTTTCAATTCATTGATAGTAGATTTAATTTCCTCCTCAAATTCTAGTGGAGCGTCTTCTATTAGTTGAATAGTAGAGTCATCCTCTACATCGAGGCAATCCTCTTCCGACTTATTAGTGACAGTCATTCAAAATTCAGAATCATCGACTGGTCCAACTGTGCCAAATCAGAGACCTTCTTTTGAATTTGGAGTTCAACTTTTAGCATTTCATAGTTTTCCAAAAAGTTGAAATTTATCTTTTAGCATTTGTTTTGGTAAGTGTCCCTGTTGAATTAACTTTCGAACATATAGCAAGAAGTAACCAAAAGGCAATTTTGTTAATTCATTAGAATCATCATCCAAATTTACATGTTTTTCAAGCTCAGTAGAGGTAGAAGCACTGTAAAATTTGATCAGCTTTGAACTAACACTATGGACTTCCCTGACCTCTAAACTCTCGACCTTTTGAGGGAGAATCAGAGTGAGGGTCATAGTTATGGGACTTACAATAGAGGTAGAAGCATGGTAAAATTTGATCGGCTTTGAACCAACACTACGGACTTCCTTGACCCCTAAACTCTCGACCTTTTGAGGGAGAATCGGAGTAAGGGTCATAACATTCACATAGTGGTTTATCGCTCTCGACCTTTTAAGGGAGAATCGGAGTGAGGGTCATAATATTTACATAGTGGTTTATCTGATCGTACATTATTTTATATTCATTTTTCTCTGTATCTTCTAGAGATATCTTGTACTGAGGTCTCTTCTGCTTTGTCATTGCACGCTGATATGTTGCTCCAACGTTCTTTAGGTCAAACGGCATCACAGTGTAGCAAAAAATTCCAATTGGTGTTTTGAAAGCTGTAAGTGTTGCATCCTCGAGAGCCATCTTGATTTGGTTGTATCCCGATGATCCATCCATGAACGAGAAAATTTCATGTGTTGAAATGATATCCACCATCATCTCTGGAATAGGTAGCGGAAACTCATCTTTTGGACATGCCTTTTTCAAATCTTTGAAGTCGACAAAAACACGAATCTATCCATTTTTCTTCTTAACAGGTATGATGTTGGCTAACCACGTGGGGTACTGCTCCTCTTTCACAAAGTTGGCATCTATCAACTTCTTCACCTCGGCGATGACTTGTCGTTCTATTTCAAGGCACATCCTCCTGGAAGTTGTTTTATTGGGGTTATACTCTTGTTCACCCCAAGTTTATGGAATGCAACCTCTACTAACAGTCCTGACATTTCATCGCAGCTCCATGCTAAGTAATCATTGAATTCTATTAATAGTATGACCAATTCTGCAGATTCTTCGTCATCAAGTAGAGAACTTATAAATGTAGGTCGGGGTTGTTCTTCAGTCCCGAGGTTAATCTCTTTCAATTCATTGATAGTAGATTTAATTTGCTCCTCAAATTTTGGTGGAGCATCTTCTATTGGTTGATCAGTAGAGTCATCCATTACATCGAGGCAATCCTCTTCTGACTCACTAGTGACAACCATGCAAAATTCAGAATCACCGACTGGTCAACCTGTACCAAATGCGAGACCTTTTTTTGAATTTGGAGTTCAACTTTTAGCATTCCATAGTTTCTCAAAAAGTTAAAATTTATCTTTTGGTATTTGTTTTGGTAAGTGTCCCTATTAAATTAACTTTTGAACACGAGCCGAGAAGTAACCAAAAGGCAATTCCATTAATTCATTAGAATCATCATTCAAATTTACATGTTTTTCAAGCTCAGTAGAGGTAGAAGCGTGGTAAAATTTGATCAGTTTTGAACCAACACTACATACTTCCTTGACCTCTAAATTCTCACCTTTTGAAGGAGAATCGGAGTGAGGGTCATAGTATTCACATAGTGGTTTATCCGATCATACATTGTTTCAGTTTCATATTTCTCTGTATCTTTTAGAAATATCTCATACTGAGGTCTCTTCTACTTTGTCATCATTATCTCATCTTAGGAACTGTCTTCATCATCAATGTTGATGGTTGGCCTAGTCCGTTAAACAATTAAATTGATCTTTCTTTTTCCACGTTCCCGACCTCGACCTTGGGTGCATGAACTAGAAGAACCTCCACCAAATCATTGTAAGGGAGTGGTAGAAGGTTGTTGAAGCGGATTTGTTTGGCTTCCTCTTTGTGATTCCTCTGAATTTTTATTTCTATTTGTCAAAATCTCGCGCGAGAAGACAATCTTCTATGGAGGCGCGTAGTAGGCAACATCTTCATGGATACCAACTTCATGCACTGAAAATGGTTGTAGATCTCCTTGATGCAATTTTCTTAACCATCTTTCTAGTATTTAATGCACTGGTGTATGAATGATGGAACCATATTATGCTCATGAATCCATGGTCGAAATACAATTTTCTTGACCATCTTTGTGGTATTTGATGCACTAGTGTAGAGATGATGGAACCATATTATGCTCATGAATCCATGGTCGACCCAATAGAGCATTAAAAGAGGTCCCGACGTCGATGATATGAAATTTAGCGGTTGTCACAAGTTCTCCAATTTTCATAAGTAATGTAATTGATCCAAGGATTTTTTCTCCCTTTTGGTTGAATCCTCTTAACATCATCTTATTGGTCGTAAGTTCTTGAGCTTAAATATCCAAATTGGCGAATGTCCGTAGGCTCATCAGGTTAAGAGATGCTCCAAGATCCACTAAGACTCTAGATAACACAAATCTGCCAATGTTGACGGAGATGTAGAGCAGACGATTGTGGTCGGCGGTACCGAGCAGCAAGTCTTCATCTGTGAAGGTTACCCTTGACTTTTCTCTCAACGAGCAAACTTCATCTAAGGATGTGCTATCCAATTGAGCTAAGCAAATTTTTGGATCGAGCAAAGCTATAACAAGAGATTCTCTCATCTCCTTTGACAGGATCAGAACGTCGTAGTTGCTTAGTCGGGCAAGCAACTTCCTGAGATGAGCTAGCACATTGTAGTCTACCTTGTATGATCCTCCAACTTTATCTTGATCATGTGATTCTTCTACTGTGGAGGTGGGGGAATCTCTTCTCGAGTCATTATCTGTTTTCCTTTGTCTCTTGGTGCTGTTCTTGGTGGTAACACTTTTTCGCTCCTTAAATTAACTTCTATGATTTCATCTCCTTAAGATATCATTGTTGAATCTTCCACTATCTTTTCCTCTTTGTCGGAAAGATCTAGGTTGATGGAAAGCAGTGTACCACGATGCTTGAGAATTGGCTCTTTGCTATCGGTGTTGTCGTAAGAGATATCATTGATGCCTTCTTTGGACTTGACAACGAGCTCATCAGACTTGAGTACAATTTGAGGATTATTTTGGGGATTGAGATAGAAGCTAGATCAATCATAATCATTTACGTTATCACCAAAAACATTCAAAATGTAACTGAAATCACAATCATTATATTCATAATACCCCAGAGGGATAAAAAGATAATCGTACAAAGTCAAGGGTTCGAGGATTTTCTTCCCCAAATTCGAGACAACCAATCTAGTAGAGGCAGCCCCTATCCTTCCCCCCGTACTATCAATCCTGGAAGTGATGCTTTTCTTCTTCTTGCTCTTTGTCCTTGACGATGAGAGATCTCCTGGCAAAATCTTCATCTCGTGTTCGGTATGTTGCAGACTCTGAATAGAAGCTTGTTTCGATGCAGACTGTAACTTGTTAAGTATCTTCTTGGATGATATGCTCCATACCTCATTCCATTCTTCTTTGGTATTCGTTGAAGCTTGCTTCGATGAATCCTGTATTTGATTAAGTACCCTCTTGAGTTCATCCCAAGTTGTACACCATCCATCTAATCCGGCATACGGATCAATTGGGGAGATTGGCTTGGCCGAAATCATGTTTTTGGAACCTTTTTCAAATTCTCTCAAATACTCCTTCGAGATTTTTATATTCTCTTCCTTGACGTTCCTCTCGAGCCAGTCCTTAAAGACAAAGCATTTTCTATAGTGCGCCCAAGGAACTGATGGTATGGGCAATGATTTGGTTCATTCTTCTTATCCACCTCTTCGGGTTTCCTTGGATTAGGTAGTTTGAATTCTGGTTTCTTCATCAGGCTTTTGAATAATTTAGGTATGGCTTCATCCTTGAAATAATTCACAACTTTCTGTTGCTCTAACAGGGATATTCTTTTACCGATTATTCGAGGTGATCCCTTCTAAGGTGGTCGTTGGTTGGATTGACTCCTCTATTTCTGAGAGTATTGTGATGAAGACTGGTGATGTTCTTTTGCATAGATCTTTATTGGTTGCTTTCCTTTGTCAACAGTCGCGACTAGTCCTGATTTTTTGTCGAACAATCTAGTCACCTTAGCCTTTTCATGTGGCTCCTTGTGCTTCATTTCTTCTTGAAGATTGCTGGCTTTACTGAGTAGCTTCTCAAAGGATTTGAAAGCTACTGGCCCATGAATGCTCTTGAGTAGAATCTCAATCGCTTGATCTTCCTGTAGCTGAGGTTCACATTACATGCTAAGGTTTCTCCACCTCAAAATATAGTCTGCCAAAGTTTCGCTAGGCTTTTGCTTCTCCATCATGAGCTCTCCGATAGACATTGATGTTGTGCCGCAGCAAATATTTTCACAAACAACTGTTCCAACTCAGAAAATGTTTTAATTGACCCGTTGGGCAACTCAGAGTACCAGTCAAACATGATTCCTGACAAGCTGCTGACAAACTGCTGGCAGAGTGGAGCTTCATTATTCCTCGTGTTGCCAGAACTGGCTCAAAAATGTGCTATGTGCTGTCTGGGATTTCTAGTCCCATCAAAATATCTTGAAGTTTGGGGCCACAAAACTCTTGGGAAAAGGTACGGGATCGAACTCTCCTGGGTAAGGTCTACCCTTCAAAATTGATGCACTTCCCTTAGATTGGGTAAGGCGTTACGCACTTGTTCAATCATTTGCTTGAATTCCTTTTCTGGCATGGCACTTGATGGAAAATTTTTCCTTGGTTATTAATCTTTGTCTGCTGAAGTAACCTCTCTTCTTTCATCTGTGATGTGTATGATTTCTAGTTGATTAATCTCTGGAGAAGCCAATCTTGGTGCTTGTGATAGCCCCTGAATGGTGGCCATGGCGGTCATAGCTGCAGTCATCTCTTCTATTATTTTCTCCAGTAGGCTGACTTGCTCATCCCTTAGGAGGATAACCCTACGCAGCTCATCTACGACATTCTCTTCGGTGTGAGGTTGAGCCTCGTTCGTACATGTGGTAGCTCTGGTTTCGATCACATGGACATCCATGAAATCCTGCTCCAGGTAATCATTGTAATCAAACTCTTCATTGTCACTATTGAGGGAAACTCCGTGCTCTCGAGCTAACTCAGAAATCTTCATCCTGAGTTTCTCAACCTTTTCGTCAATTATTAACTCCATGATTGCTTTATGATCTGGATGACCTTGATGGATATCCTCTACTTGTTCCTCCATCTCGCTAGCTATTGCTGCGACAATGTCAGATATGATCAGTAGTTCCTACACTGGTTTTACTTCCTACCCTGTAGGCTTACTGAACTGTATCGATTCAGTGACCTTGGGTGCCCATACCTTTTTCTTTTTTGATGATGATGTCTCAGGACGGGGTGTCTTACTAGAAACATCAATATGTATAGGGAAGGTATGCTCCCCGTGGTGTAGACCAACTACAGTGCCAGGTAATCAATTTGTCTTTATCTCTGGGATTGCAGGAATGATGGGTAAAATCTTCGGACCCAGTCTTGACTTAATCGATCGATGGCCTCTGCTCCTGGGGGCAGTATGATCAGTAGTAATCACTAAGGTATCAACTCTGTTCCCTAAGTTGAGCCAAATGAGAATGCGAGTAGGCGGTGCTCCAGTTGTCTTATGGGATTTTCTAACAGATTTGACGCCTTTCAGAATTTCCTTATTCATGTGAGGGGAAATTACATCTCCTACTCATTTAAGTAACTCGCTAACCAAACATCCTTCTTTGGTAGCAAGCCTTCAAAGAACTACACTGACTCGAGTGATAGAAGTGCACTTCTTTCTCTCCTCACTCTGTCCATGAAGTGATGATAATGCGGCAGCAATCCTCCGGATACTCTCATATCCCTTGGTACCTGTCAGAGGATGGAATCTACTCCCTCGTAGGAGTGGATAAATTTCCAGTAGCACTTCTTCATCTTGATGAGGTTCCTCATCAATGGGTGTTTCTTCAAGAGCCTAGGCTTTAATGACCCTCCGAACTCTTCTATTGTTGTTCTTCCTTTGAGTTCAGGTCAGTGGTACAGTCCTTGAACTTGTTCCAATTTCAAGCATGGGTAGTGGGACAGTTAATCCTTCAATTGGATTCTCAACAATCATCACATCTTTCCCTTCAGCGGTAGCGGGGATAGCAGGTTTGACGTGACGGCAGTAGCTTTAGATTTTTTGCATGCAGGGCAGTTTTGAAGGCAGTTCAAACCGAATTCTACAGACGGTTCTTATATTTTTGGAGCAGTGATCTTCATTACCACGAATGGGGCTTTCCCGAGGATGACCTCAAGATCTTCAAATCAAGCTTAAAACTTAATGGTGGGAGCAACGTTACGGGCACTGCGGTCCGTTGGAAGGTTGCAGGAAAAGGTCAGCATTTGCTAGGCCAATGCAGCGGGCGTTAAAACAGAAAGTTTTAAGGTTAGCTATATGGCCAAAAACCTTGTAATCTTTAGTGCAAGCACTGAAAATAGAGGTTAATCTGTACACCAAGCTGGTCTTAATTTATGGGTATTTTTAGCACCTTTATTTTAAAAAAAAAGTGTAAAATTTAATTAATATAAGAAAATTTCAAAGTACGCACAAGACAACACAATTTGGTTTAATTTGCGGAATAGCAAATCAAATTTGGAAGGGAGATGTGAATTATTTTAGGACCCAATGCGGGACCCAATTATTGGCAGAAAATGCCCAGCTGGAACTAGTCCACCGACACACCTATTGGGGATCCGACCGCATATAAATTTTTGAAGAGTCCTTAATAGTCTTTTGAACCCCTCTGCTCAAAGATGGTTGAACAGCTAGTCCTGAAGTCCAAGGAGTTGACCATACCTTCCCAAGACAAAAATGGGTAAAGTATGTCAATGGAATATGGGTAATTTGGTCCAAGAGGGGCATGGACACATTACCGATGTGTGAAGATAATATTTCCTGTTTTGTACGGAGAGAAAAGCTTGTCCCCAGCGGAGTCGCCAAAAGCTGTCGGCGCTATTTCGGGTGTTTGTGGGGAGTTGGCCGTAAGATGTTGTCAGTCAACGGAATCGAAATCAAGTCACCCTCTTTGGAAGGACGTTGAAGTGTGAAATCAAACTGACCCCATATTTTTTATAGTTTAAAATGAAAGAGCATTGTACCTCAAATCCTGTATATATCCCAAAGGATAAACACAAGACCTGAGGATGAGGCTTGATAAAAAAAACTAAAGAAAGTTTTACGTCGATTTGATCTGCAAAATTTTTGTATTTGCCGACAAGTTCTCCTATTTAATATAAAGGATTAAACAGGGTTTATATTAAGTTGGGTTCGGACATGCTTTCTATAAAGGCAAGCCCCTATAGTTAATTATATCTTAAATGACCAAAGTCATTTAAGAAGACTCTCGATAAAAATCAGGAAATATTTTCTTCAAGGAGTTTTAAAGGGTAGAACATTTCAATGAAATCAGATGTGGAGGTGTGAAAGGGGATTGGTTCAAATTTGGAACGTTTTATTATATAATCCAAAGGAGGAAGAACTAGGGGATGTCAAGGATCCAGAGGAGAACCTCAGTGACTTCTTAAGCTATCCTAATGTTTGGCTTCATTTCTAAGGAGGAATATTTAAGTGTTTCGTCCTGCAAATTTTATTATTTAGGGCTTTCATTCGTGTGAAATGATCACACAAATGGCCTGGAAGATATGAGGATTTAGGTCGTGACAAACAACAACCTTAGAATCCTAAGACGGGTTAGGGCTTATATTGTATTGCAAGGTTATGCAAAGGCCTAAAGATAAGGTGAGGATTTACGTTGCATAAGCAAGTAACCTTGAAGTCCTATGGCTTTATTTTTTAAGTCGAAGGAAGGAAGATTTTTTTAGTTGGGGAAGACAGGTTTTGCCCTTGAAGATGGTCGTCTGCCCACCATGCTAACTTCAAGCTCCTCACCGCGACGAGTTTGAGTTTTCCAGTGTGTTAAGTTATAATGTCAAATCAGGTGGCCCTAAGGTTGAAGTTCTTTAAATTTTATGGGGGGCATGTTAAAGTTAATTAGAGCGACACCAGTTAGGATCTTACGGTTCCCTCGTTCCGACATCACTATTTTCTATTGGGCTCACTTAGCCCAAATGAACTTACTAAACCCAACTTAATTAGTTCCATAATTTAATTTAGACCGTGGGAAGCCTCGTTACCAACCGTAGGTTACCTCCTCCTAGGGATCCTTGATTAACCGATAGACACATCTTAATTTAGTTGTAATTGTAATTTTGTGTGATGTTTGTGATTAAATTTTGAGTTATTTAATATTTTGAATGTTGTAGCGGTGGATTTTATCTTAGTTGATTTTAATTTTGGTTCTAGTTAACATGGAAATTTATATTGTTTTCTTACATGTAGGTAAATGCAAGTATGAAAAGAAAATATATAAGCTTAAAGCATGTAAGGAAAAGGCACAAAAAAGACGGTACTATAAACCGTAAAAGCGTACCTGGCAAATCTTCTTGTTCCACCACCTGAAACTTAAAAATGCATGTGAGGGCATTTATGAAGAGTAGGAAAAGTAAAGTTCTGGTGGTTTATGTACTTTGGTGAGTCCTTAAAAGTTTAATTAAGGATGATTTCATTAAGCAAAATATATTAAGTTTAATAGATATCTGAGGTATCTAACAAGTTAGGAGGAGCAAGCAGGTTCATGCCTCCCTCTCACCAACCGGTGAAAAGCCTTGAGTTCATTTAAACTTATTATGTTGCTTAATGTTTCATCATGTGAATACTTCTCATGCTCAGTGAAAATTGATGTCTTAATTATCCCTAAAAAAGGGGTAATTATCATTAATCATTTTATTTGAAAAATATGTGAGTGAATTTCCTTGTGTTTCAAACACCAAATAATTTGATTAAGATCAGAGGTTGCCCATTTCATTCCTTGAGTTAAGCCTAAATTTTTAAAATTATACATTTTCCCCTAAGGTTCTAACACTTCATAATTTACCAAATTCAACTCAAATGACATTGAAATTTTTATCCTACCTCATTCATTGGTCAATTAAGATAACAGAGGAGAAAATGTGATTTTTCAAAATTTAATTTATTTTACATAATTATTTTCATGCAAAAATAGGAATTTTCAAAGAAAATTCCTAACTTTACCAAGGTAAATTTTAATCCTTTGAAATTTTTATTGGAGGTAGACCTAGACTAGGGAAGCCTTTGGACCAAATTTCATGATTTTTTGAATTCTTTGTGATTTATCAGAATTATTTTAAATTTTGGGTTATTTAATAAAAATAAAATATCTTAAATGATAAAAATTAAGTTTTGTATTTTTTAAAAATCTCCCTAAGGTTAAAGAACCCATAAGAGTAAATTTCATATTTTTATGGCTTTTCTTTGATTTGTTGGAATTATTTTAGTGAAAACTCATTTTTAGCCTTTAAAAATTATTTTTAAGCCTTGAAAGTCAATATCTTTATTTAGAAAATCAGGAAAAATATTCTAATTTTTCCTAAGTAATTAGGAAGTAATTTAGAGCATTTCCATGAATTTTATTATTCTTGTGTTTTTCATGAATTTTTTAATTATTTTAAATATTTAAAATAGGCTAAAAATCAAGTTTTTATTATAAATATTTTTTATTTTTATAAAATATCTCTGATAAAAAAAAACTAAAAAAACTAAGTTTCATAAATTTTTGAGTTATATTTTGATTTTTAAAAATCATTTAAGTGTTAAAAGTGGTATTTATCTTTAAAAATCGACTTAAGTTACCAAATGAACTCAAAATATTTAGAAAATTTTATAGTGAGTTCTTTAGATTATAAACCATAGTGGAGATCAAAAGTGAATTCATTTAAATGTTTATATTTTCCAAAATTAATTATTTAAGTGATTTAGTGTTTGTATAATTTAAGTGCATTTTAAATGACTTGACTCGTGAAATTATTTCTGTATGCTTCTCTGATCATGGTAGACCTTCCAACATTTTTTTAGAATTTTCTAATCAATATGTTAATTTCCATGATTACTTTAAGGAAATAATGTGCAAGAACTTAAAAAATATGGATCTCTATAAAGGAACCTCCTCTGACTTTGTAAAAATCAGAGGATGTTTCTATTGACAGAGGCTACAAAATGTCAAAATTTCAAGCCAATGTGACGTATCAATATGCGTGGAGATTCAAATGATCTCAAACAGTCTTTAATTAATTAAGAGTAAAATATGCTTGAAATGAACTTGAAATTTATTCCGCGTTATTTTCCTCTATTCACTGAGCAAGAGAGTATTTTTATTTTATTTTTGTGGTTTTTATACACAAAGTTATGGATTTTTTAAGTTAGGGGTATTTAAATAAATAGGAAAAAGCCTTATTTATCTATTTAAACCCCGCGTGCTAACTGGATCTTAGGCAGCTCCAAAGGCATGGGTGGCACGCTCTGGTTGGATGCCGCTATCCACGTAGCTACTGACCCGACCCGTTGTTTATGTCCCGAAGCATTGTCCGGCTCGATCTCCTTCGTCTATTTGACACACGCTCTATCAAACGACTCTCCGTCATCATCCCCGATAGAATGATCCCTTAACCATCCACACTAAACCCCTAAAATCTCAGTTTAGACTCAACCAAATCACCTCGGGTTTGGTCATATGGGCTCAACTATGTGAGACGAACACATCCATACGGTAATCATGCAATTAAATTAAGCCTAATTAAATGGAGAATCAAAATAGGCTCGAGATGAGGTGAGGTTTTACACCTTTGCTCTGAGAAGTGAAGCTTCCATCAGAGAGTCTTGGCACACTCGTTTTGATCTAAAGAGGCTAGGGATTGAGTCCCTGGTCTTGGTATAAAGCCTAGGTGTGGATTTGACCAAGCTCAAATTTTGGTGTTGGTCTAGAGCTTTGGTAGAGGCTCTGTGGAAGGGGGATTTTATGGGGCTTTAGCTTGTTTCACTACTGTGAAGGTGTGGGTGAAGTTAATTTGGGTTTGGTGAGCTGTGGATGTGTATTGGGTTCTGTCCTGTTTTTCGGCAAGGTTTCAAGTTCAAATTTGAGCTCAGGCAATGCGAATTAGTGAGGGAAAATGGTTGAAATGCACTGAGAGGATCTTAGGGAAGCTCTGTGTGAAGTTTGGAGAGGCCCCACTAAGGAAATTTTAGCACACCTCCCATGTCCATGGAGGTGAGTTTTTATAAAAATGGCCATGAGAGTGGCTCTCAGGGCATAAGCTTGGGTGCATTTTGGTGCTTAGGTGGAGGGCAGAGGAGCTCCATCAATTTGTTTAGCTGAGCTGGCCTCTAGGTTTGATTTGGGAGAGGTGTTGTGGGGGTGGCTCTCAGTTTTGGGCTTTTCTTGCCACTAGGCTGGCCGCCCGTCCTGGGGGGAGGTGGCTAGGAGCTCAGGGAACCCAGGGGAATGTGTCACAACAATTTAGTGCAATAATACCTAATTTTGGTAAGGATATCTTAAGCACAAGTATTTTTGCAAATAATATCCCTTGATTTGGGGGATATTTGGTCCATGGCTTGATTTAAGTGATTTCATGGTGTTTGGACTAGTCACTAAGTCCAACTAATGGCTGTGATGGAGTTAATTTGGTGACTTTGGGGTGGTTAGGTCACATTTAGTGCATGAGTCCAAATGGGTGCAAATGACCAAATCTTGGGTTTTGGCTTGATTAACCATGGAAATTGGCCCAAATAAATTTTTCATTTTCTAATGATGATCATAAGGAACAACTTTGGTGAAGAATGGAAGTGGTTTTGAGCTTAATTGAAGGGTCAATTTGAAGAAATTTTGAATTTAATCAATTTGGTCATGTTGGGCTAGACTTGGGTCTAGCTTGGGTTAGCCTTGGGATAAGTTCCAAAATTATTGTTGTAAAGAGTCAACATGGACCTCATGAATAGTTTTCAACATGAATTGGATGCAAATTTAGGGGTTAAGGCAATCAATTGGGTGAAATTTTAGGACTTAGCCAATTTGGGGATAAATTTGGGAATTTTGGATTTTGGCCAAAATCAAATGGATTTGAGACTTCACAAAGGCCAGTTGATGGTTGACATTGATGTATAGGAATGTTATGAATATTTTGTAACATTTATTGGGGATATGATCAAAATTGGGAATTTGACTAGGATATGGGTTCAATTTGACGAGGTTAGGTCATATGATCAAAATTGCAGTTTTGACCTAAATCAAAATTGAGCTCAAATCATGGGCCAATTAGGCTTGAATTTGGTTTAATTTAGTCATATCATAAGTGAATTTCAGTTTAGGATTGAAATTGGGGTCAATTGAGATCAAATTGATGGACATTTGAGTTGAATTTGGGGAAATTTGGGCCCTTAAAGGTAAATTTGGGGATTTTGATTACAGATGGTCAAATTGGCTAATGTGGTAGTTGAGAAAAATAAAATTAAGAATATTTTAAATTTATTGAGATTTTCTAGGATTTTTTGGAATTTTTGGGATTTTGGGCTATGGAGGGTATCTTGGTAATTTGGGGGTGTTTTAAGGACAAAAGGCCAGGATGGGTATTTTGGTATAGTTGAGGTACCAACCATCACCAACAAGCCATGGACCAATGGAAACCCCCTATTTTGGTAGAGTTGAGGTACCAATCATCACCAATAAGCCATGGACCAAAGGAAACCCCATTTTTTGGTAGAGTTGAGGTACCAACCATCACCAATAAGCCATGGACCAATGGAAACCCCATTTAAGATGGGTATTTTTGTAGAGTTGAGGTACCAATCATCACCAATAAGCTATGGACCAAAGGAAACCCCATTTTGGGTTCCGGTGGTCTTAGCCAAAACATGACCCTAGGGCTGGTAGGTTTAGGGGACCATTTACATGAGTATCCTAAAAAGATCAAGGTTGTGAGTGTAGATGAGTGTAGTGAGTTCCTTAGCTCCAGACGAACACCCAAAGTCATCCTTAAGGTCCAACAGTCCTAAGCGTGGCTCATCTTGAGTTTCCCACATATTGACCCTACCTACTAAGTATTTAGAGGTTGAGACCAACATGTGGAACTTCAAGTTGAGTAGAGAACAGTTTGAAATTTCTAGTGGTGACGGTGCCTTTTCTAGTTCTCTAAGAATAGTCAATAAAAAAGTCCTATGGCTAGACCTTAGGCAACTAAAGAGTAAAAACTAAACCTCAACCAAAAGTTAGGTCAGAAGGCATCGAATGGGAGTGCGCCACATGGAGCCTCGGAGCCGTCATAGGTTTAGGTGGCGTCGCGCATTGAAATAGATAAATAGGGATTTAATTAATTCAAAAAATGACCCCTAACCTAAAAATTCATATCTTGTTCTAAAAAAACTATAAAGATAAAATAAAAATATCCTCTTGCTCAGTGAACAGAGGAGAACAATGTGAAATAATTTTAAGTCCATGTGATGCATATTTTACTTTTAATTAATTAAATACTAATTTGAATCTTTCGATTCTCCATGCATATAGAAATTTCATTATAACTTGAAATTTTAGCATGTTGTTATCTTTGTCTTAGGGAACATTCCTTGATTTTTCTAAAGTTAGAGAAGGTCCCTAGATAGAGAATCATATTTTTTAAGTTTATATGTATTATTTGCTAAAAATAATCATAGAAATTAGCATGCTAGTTAGAAAAATCCAAAAAAATTTTGGAAGGTTTATGATGACCAGGGAATCCTTGGAAAAATTTGTCATAAGTCAAGTCATTCGAATTGCACCTAATCTTTATTAACCCTAAATCACTAACATAATTAATTTTGAAAAATACAAACAACAAAATGACTTGGATTTTTTATCTTCACTGTTATTTATGAGCGAAGGAACTCATTATAAAAATTCCAAAGCATTTTGAGTTCATTTGGTAGCTTAATTTTATTTTTTAAAGATAAATAACATTTTTCGAACTTAAATGAATAAAAGCGTACCTGCAAGTCTTCTCGTTCCACTACCTGAAACTCAAAAGGCATGTTAAGGCAGTTTATATGAAACAGGAAGGTTAAATTTTGATGACCTATCTAACCCTAGGTCATATCTTGGTGGGTTCTTAGGAGTTTAATTAAGGATGATACTGCCAAGCAAAATATATTAAGTTTAGTGGATCTCTGAGGTATCCAGCAGATCTAGAGAAAGGAGCAGGTCCGTGCTACTCTCTCGCTGCCTGGTGGAAAATCCTGAGATCCCTACACAAGGATAAAGCCCCATAAAACTCCACCAAACTCCACACCTCCAAACTCCACCAAACTCAAAAATAAAATAAAAATACCCTCTTGCTCATGAATAAAAAAAAACCTCTTGCTTAGAAAAAAACATGTTGCTTAGAAAAAACAATTTTAAGTCCATGTGATGGATATTTTAGGTTTATTACAAAATCAACCATTAATTAAATTAGGTTTATTACAAAATCAAACTTTAATTCTATCTAAAAGACATCATTAGACTTAATTAACAAATTAAACCTTAATTAAATTAGGTTTAATACAAAATCAAACTTTATTTAGGTCTAAAAGACATCGTTAGACTTAATTAACCCATTAAACCTTAATTAAAATAGGTTTAATACAAAATCAAACCTTAATTAGGTCTAACCTATTAAACCTAATTAACCATTAAGCCTTAACCACTTTAGGCTTAACAAACCTTGAACCCAATTCGACTTAACCCATCTTAATTCTAAGTAATCAATTAAACCTTGCCCAAATTAGGTTTAATTAACTTTTAACCCTATTAGACTTAACCCATATTATGTCTAATTAATTAATTAAACTTTTCAAAAATTAGACTTAACTCATATTAAGTCTAATTAATCAATTGAACCTTACCTAAATTAGGTTTAATTAACCTTAACCCAATTAGACTTAACCACAAATAAGTCTAATTCATCAATTAAGCCTTGCCTAAATTAGGTTTAGTTAACATTAACCTAATTAGTCTTAACCAAGATTGAGTCTAACTAATCAATTAAACCTTACCAAAATTGGGCCTAACCCTAATTAAGTTTAATCAATCGAAAGAAAATTTGAGTTCAACCTAACTTGAACTCAAATTAACCCAAACATTAGCTTCAACCCACATTGAACCTAACTTAACCAAAACTTAACTAGAATTTAACCTAACTTAAACTCTAGTTAACCCAAACATTAGGTTCAATCCACATTGAACCTAACTTAACCAAAACTTAACTTGAGTTTAACATAACTTAAACTCAAGTTAACCCAAACATTAGGGTTGAACCTAACTTAAATAAAACTTAACTTGAGTTTAACCTAACTTGAACTCAAGTTAACCCAAACATTAGGTTCAACCTAACTTGAACCCAAATCAACTTCAAACTTAAGTTTAACCCATATTAAACTTAAGTCAGACCTATAACTTAGGTTCAATTCAACCTGAATCTATGTGAACCAAACTCTATGTTCAACATAAACTGAAACTAAATCTAACCTTAAACTTAGGTTCGATTCAAATTGATCTTAGGTCAACATAAACTTTAGGATTAATCAAAACGGAACCTAACTCAACCCAAACCTTATGTCCTAACTACATCAGACTTAAAACCAATTCAATCCTTAGGTTCTACCTTCATTGAACCTAAATACCTTAAGTACTAACTACATTGGACTTAAAGCCAGTTAAACTCTTAGGTTCTACCTACATTAAACCTAAATACCTTAAATGCTAACTACATTGGACTTAAAACCAATTAAACTCTTAAGTTCTACCTACATTGAACCTAAAACATGTTAAGTCCTAATTACATTGAACTTAAACCATTTCCAATCTTTAGGTTCTACTTATATTGAACCTAGAAGTTCTTAAGCCCTATCCACATTGGACTTAAAACTCTAAGCTCTTCCTACATTGAACCTGAATCATCTTCAGTTTCACTGACATTAAACCTTAATCATAGGTTTCAATTAAACTCTCTCAATTCTAATTGACATATGAACTAAAACAAATGACATCATAAAAATCTAACTCACTGACATAAATGACATAAAATTCATCTTAAAAGACATTAAAACACAGCTTTAACATCTGTGTTCAAATTTACAAAAATTTCTTGGATGAAGCAATCTATGGTCGCTGACAAGAATCTTCCGGTCCTGGTTTAAACACCTTTCGGAGTAAATAAATCTGAATACTTCACGGCCCCAAGACGACGGAGCCATAGACATCTTGACCTGGTCGTTTAAAAATATGTCAACCAATTAAATGACCGACTAAAGTTAAAAAATCTGACAACATGGTTTTATGCTAATCATGCTCTCTTTTGCAGGCTTATTGAATACATGAAAACAAAACTTCGCTCTAGATTTCCTTTGCATGTTATGGGGTGTGCTAACTCTATTTTGTCAGACGACAATCGAAAGCAAAATTTCAAGAAAACAAAATCATGCAAAAAAATAAACAAAACAAAACGATATGTCATGACAGAAAAAAAAACAATATATATATATATATATATATATATATATATATATATATATATATATATATATATATATATATATATATA
>JXCR01121211.1:50876-76625 GCA_002079205.1 Phalaenopsis hybrid cultivar
TATATATATATATATATATATATATATATATATATATATATATATATATATATACCTACACATTAAATAAAGCAGAAGGTTACAAAAAAAAAGGATGGAGAGAGGACCTCCACTAAAAACAAAAAAGCATAAAATCCTAGTGGTTACTCTCCCATCATTACAACTCCACGCAAAAAATATGAAGAAAACTATAGCAAATAAAGTAACTCCAAAATACATGTGTCCTAGCCAAAGTGTATACCAATCAAAAGATGTAAACCCCATATAGACAAGTAAAAGAAAAAGAAAGCAAAAAACTATAATGGGATTTGTATGGCCAAAAGTCCTCATTCAAGTAGTTGTGGGTTGAAGAAATTGAAAGAAAAACCACGCACAGTGCATCCAGACAGTAAGGGCCTGAAAGCTCATGATAACTGCAGCTCCAAAATTGTGAAACAAAATCTGTAAGAGCATCAAAAGAGACAGCCAATGAAAACCTGTGAGAAAACCATCACATGAAAAAGTCATTGAGCGGCAGAAGATCAAGATCTAATATATGAGGAATTCAATTTATCCCCAAGCAGGAATTACCTTAACATATACGGGGGGGTGGAGGCCAGCAAAGATCCTTGCATGGACCATTTTAGACAAATAGTCAGCTGAGGCATTACCTTCCTTTTGGATGAAGGAAAAATGAACCTGCAAATGAAAAATAGATAGCAGATGCCAGATTTGATTAAACATGTAAAGTAAGTACCATAAGCGAGCAGTGCTCCTTTTCAGCATATTATAAATTAACATTGAATCAGTTTCAATGATTAGGTAGGTGAAGTTGTAAATTGCAACAATCTGAACAACAAAAAAAACAACCCACTCTTCAGCTTCAATGGGGCTTTGAGCATAAACAGGAGAGGTAAAGTAATTAATTAAGTTTCCAAGGGAATATCTAAAAATACCACCCACACCAACAAAATTAGGAGTCCATCTCCCATCAATATTGAACTTGACCCTACCATGTGTAGGGGGTTGCCATCTAACAAGTAGAGGCCTTCCACCCATACCATTAGTCAAAGAAAAACTAGTTAATGAACTTTTAAAACTACACAAAGCTTTAAAATTGTAAGTAAGAATGTAAGAGACAGTGAGGGAGGGATTTGGGGGAGAATTTGCATGTTTATGCCCATTTCGAGCAAACCATAAGAACCATGAAACCACTAAAGAGAATGAGACAAGATTCTTATTAATTTTATATGAAACTTTCCAAGCAGCCAATATGCCTTCCAAAGTACAAATATGAGGCCATTTAACCTGAGAGAATTTCCCAACCATCTGCCAGACAGTATGGAAAAATGAAAATTCAAAGAAAAGATGTTTGATAGTCTCTTCACCATAACTGCATAAATAACACCTAGAAGACAATTTTAGCCCCTTTAGTCTTAAGATATCATCAAGAGGTAGCAAAGAGATGAAAAATGTCCATGAAAAGAAGGATATAGAAGGGGACATATATACATGCCATAAAAAATGACCCCATTTCGAACTTTCAAAGTTATGCAGATTATAATAAAGCATTTTAGAAGTAGAGGCATTAGTAGAGAAATTCCAGATAGGCTTGTCAGGCTTATCCTGACATAAAGGTATTTTAGAAATAGAAGCAGCATGTTCACCCAACAACTCCCTTAATTTACTCATGTCCCAATCACCGTTAATCCAACAATCATAGAGCAACTGGTCACCTAACAAATTAGAAGCCCCATCATGAAGATTATAAATCCACCATTGTTCATGTCGAAAGGATACCTTTCCCTCTACAATGTCTTAGAAAATGAATTGATTAGCTATGGTTCTAGCCTTTAACATGGCTTTCCAATTTTTAGAATCCCTAACTTTCAAATTAATCGAGGATGGGTGTTAGTTAGAGCAGTACTTATGATACAAAAAAATGAGCTAATATGGATGAGCCATGTCTAAATTTAAACCATAACTTACATATATAAATATTAAGAATGTGTTGCAAATTTTTGAAACTCAAAGCTCCAGAGAGACGAGGCTTCCACATTTTATGCCAATTTGTCCAGATCTTTGAGGTGCCCTCACCAAACCAAAGAAGTTTATTGAAAATATGCTTTAAGTCTGTTTGTGTACTCTTTTATATAATGAGAAATTGCATATTATATAAAGGAATGGTTTGAAGAACACTTTGTAACCAGTGTTAATCTTCCCCCAAAGGAGAGAAAAACATTCCTCCAATCATGAATTCTTGATTTAATTTTATCCACAACAACATCAAACTGTGTTTGTTTCCTTCTACCGTAAAGGAGGTTAACACCAAAATTTATTAAAGAACAGAAGCTTTAGAAAATGCAACATAAGAAGTGGCCTAAGTGGTAATAGTAGAACTAACAGAATTCCCAAAATAAATATGGCATTTGGCTTTGTTAAAAAGAAGACCAGGGTTTTGTTGAAAGGCATTAAGGTAGTTTAATAAAATTTTGAGTGAAACCGTGGAAGAATTAGAAAAAATGATAGCATCATCAACATATGCTAAATGAGTGATGAACACCTTTGACTTATGCATGTATTGCACATGAGGATGTTTTTCATGCACGCTATTTATAAGGTGAGAGAAATAATCAAATTTCATGATGAAAATCGTAGGAGAGAGGGGTCTCCTTATTTGATACCTCTCTGAGCAGAAAAAAAACCATATGACTTGCCATTAACTAAGACACTGTAAAAGTTGTTTTCCAACCAACAATTAATCATAGTGCATAACTTTGTGTTAAAAACTCTAGCTTTCAAAAAGCTGAGAATAAAACCCCAATTAATAGTATAATTTTTTTTTTTAAATCAAGCTTGAGAATCAATTTACCACCTCTACAGTTCTTGTCAAGGTTTTCTACCAATTCTTAAGCAAGGAGGATATTATCACAAATCTCTCTACCATGAGAAAAAGCTGATTGTTGGGGAGAGATGAGTTTAGAGAATTGATGTTCAAGTCGAATGACTATCAACTTGCTGATAACTTTAGAAATAACTAAACTAAGTGATATAGGTTTAAAGTTATCCTAGCCTATTTTAACATTAGATTTTGGGATAGCAGAATTAAGGAAGAAGAGAAAAACTTCCCCGGAGTATTGCCCATAAAAAAGCTCTTAATAGAAAGCACGATCTCTTTATGAATTATATCCCAGTAGTGAATATAAAAGGAGGAAGTAAAACCATCAGGACCTACAGCTTTATTGGCATTAATATCCTTAAAAAAAGTTAAGATCTCTCGTTCAATAGGAATGTCAGCAAGGGACAAACCAGCCACATAATCCCTATCCTTGTCAAAAAATTCACTATTTGTAGGTGTGACATGCTAGTTTGAAGCAAACAAATTAGTAAAATACTAAACAAAATTGTTACCAATCTCCCCTTCATTAGTGATGATGTTGCCATTTGCTTTTTGATCTTCAAGATGCAATTGATATTTCTTCTATACTTAATGGAAGCATGAAAGTACTTGGTATTATAATCGCCACTCTTGAAATGAATATCATTTGCTTTTTGTTGTAGGAAATGTTCCTCCATGGTAATTGCATCAAGTAGTATGGAATGTTTTTAAGTTGCCTCATTAACCAGCTGAGGATCAAAGATAACCATAAATTCAAGGGCATCAACTTTAGCTTGAACTTCAAGTACTTTTTTATGAACATTGCCAAAACTTGGGAATTCCACCTTCTCAGAGCTATAACAACTTTTTATGAAGTTTACAAAGAATGTCCCAAAGGTCTCCCACTCCCTCAAAACTCTAATCCTGATGAACAGTGCTAAAAAAAATGTTATGAGTTATCTAAACATTAAAAAATTTGAAAGGGTAATTTTGATTTTTATTATTGAAAGGAAAAGTGAACAAAATAGGATTATGATCAGAAGAAGTTAATTCAATTGCCACACCTTGTTAATAGGAAAATAATTTTAGAAATGATTGTTACAAAGAAAACCTATCTAACCGTTGAGACAAAGTTCCTCTTCTCCAAGTATATGAAGTGACAGTAAAACCTAGATAAAAAAGCCTTGCACAATAAATTTTTTCACAAAAACGATTGATAAGTTGAGTATCATATTTACCCCCTCCCTTCCTTTCTTTGAGTTTAATAATCAAGTTAAAATCACCACCAACCAATCAATTTTCAATAATAGTGTTTCCAATGGAACGAGTTGATGCCAAAGCATAAAATTTTCCTAAAGTGTAGAGCTAGCATAAACAAAGGTGGCCAAACCAAGATACTCCTCCAAATGATAATTAAGAAGAAGAAATTGTTTATCATCTTAAATGATATTGATGTTGACCATGGGTTTCCATAAAAATCATATCTTGTTATTTTTATTGTAGAAAGTATTGTAATTGTTAAATTTCTTGAGAATTGTATCTCTGCTAGTAGTAGCCGTAGGCTCCAAAATACAAAAAAATAAAGTTTACGAACCGTGCAGAGTCATTTTAATATATTAAGGGAGGAAGGGTCCGCCACTCCCCTAATATTACAGTACAACACATTAAACATTATGTTGTAGGCCAGCCCTTCTACAAGATCTAGAAGGACTACCAACATGAGGATTATCCCCATCAGAGTAATAAGTACCTTCTTGTAGAATATTGCTTTGGTTCAATTGTGCTCATTTTTCCTTTTATTTTTTTTTCTCTATGATTTATGGACTAGCGATTCCTCCTCTAAATTATTAACCATCTCCAGTATCAAATCAAGGGAAATAGGTTCAGTAGGAACATAAACATTATCATTGGTGGTTACCAAAATGGGTTGAGGAGAAAGTAGCAAATGCCCATCCACGCAGCAGTTGGTGCCCGAGAGTTCAAATTGGATTCCTGCAGAACTGATACAACATGCAAGTGAGGGATATCAAGTGATAATGAGAGTTAGCTGTAGGTCCAAATTATAAATCAAAATTTTTAGTGGGAAGATTTTCAATAGTAACATCATTAGAGTCCCTCTCCATATTCAATGTTAAAACAACAATTGCATCTTGCAAGCTAATGTCAGGTAGGCTAGCATTAGGATGAGGTAATATTGTTTCAAAAGTTGGTGGGATAGATTCAGTGGATAATTGGTTCACTAAGGGAATATCAATAGCTAAAGTAAAATCAATATAATCCCTATCCACAGGCAAGGATGTTGGAAAAATGACCGTATTTCTAGGAACATAAGTATTAGCCTTTTCCAAAACCGAGGGAAAATGAGCAATTTCAGTTTTCCCAAGACCAGCCCTCAATTATAGATTAAGATGGTAGCAATGAGCTGATAAATGTCCAAACATGTGGCAGTGAGGACAATAATATGGATGGCGCTCAATTTTAATAGATTGCCAATAATATGGAGAACCTATCCATACCTCATCACAAGATGTCGCGTTCAACTAAAACCCTTGCTTCAGAAGGTCTAGTGAGAGTGAGAGTGCGAGTATCAATTTGCAGTGGCTTACCATAGGCAGCAGCAAGAGAGAAAAAAATTTTATGATATTACAAATGAAGTTTTAGTCTAGGAAAACAAATCCAAACAAGGACTATAGGAGGTTCTATATTTGGATAAAAAGCCACAGTCCATTTCAAAATTTTCATGTAACTGTCTTTGATATGGATCGTTGTTCAGGCAAAAATATATGTGTAGTATTCATCATTCGAAAGCTGTATCAAAATATGCCAACCACCCAAAAGACCAATCTTCTATGAGCCTTTGAGTTTTGTAAGTTCGAATTCTTTTCTAATAAACTCAAGTTTAGGATGATCATATAAAAACTTACCAACTAGTGCAAGGAAACAAGAAGATGAAAGAATATTAGTATCAACATCTGTCAAGTAAAGAGCAAATTTCCCTTTTTTTTGTTTTTTTTTTATCAATAGGCTTATTAAAGTTATAATCACCACCAACATTCAAATTTTCATGGAACGCTTGTGGAAAAAAGGCATGAAGAAGTAGAATCGGAAGTCCCCCCACCAGCCACAGCGGCGATGAAACTTTTCTCCAGAGGCATCACTTCTAAAGTAACTAAAGAAGAGAAGAATATACTAATGAGAAAAAGGAATGAGCTCACCCAAGAAAGAAGTCGAAGGGGACTCCATGATCGCAGAGCAAAATCTAGCCACCAGCATCCTTCATTTATATAAATAAATAAATAAATATATATATATATATATATATATNAACCTGTGCTCTGCTAGGGTTTCTGCGAGACGGATGGAGGAAGTGTTGAATGTGTAGTTGTTCTTCAAGTTTTGCTGAACAAATATTCTTATTTATTGTGTCTTGAAGGGTTCTTCACATTATCCTTTGTTTTTACTAAGATTACTTATCTTCCCGGGCTTTTGGCTTTTAAATCTTACTGTTCCATTGAGAAAAGGTACTGCAACTTTAACGTGGGTTCTTATTCTCTACTGGCTATTTCTAGTTTCTTCCTTGGTACCTCTACTCTTCCTTGGTTCTTAGTCCATTTGAGTATTGAGCTTTTGTTGAAAGTCTCTCTTGGATGTTTGCTGGCTCTACTTTTTTGTTTTGGTGAACTAGTGTTTCTTTCCTCCATTATTTTACTTGTTTTTTTCTATTTCTCTGGGTCCATTTCGAGTTCTGTTTTGTTTCTCTGGTTACTGATGGCCGACCTAAACACTTTGGATATGAATACTAATGTCCAGTGGTCAAAAGCCACTTTTGCTGATATTGTGGGGAAGGGTTTTGATACCATTAAAAACTATGATGAGCTAGTTTTTCCTCAAGCCTACCATGAAGGTGCTGATCCATTGTTTAAGGCTATTATCCGGAAAGGAGGGAAAATGAAAATCTTTTATTCTGAAGAGGACATCCAAGCTTTAACTGATAAATGCCAGTTTTCCCTTATAGGTAAATTTCAATTAGGTCACCCCAAGATGGTGTCTATTAGAAAATTTTTTGATAGCTTGAAATTCAATGGAGCCTGGAGGGTTGGGTTACTGGATGGTAGACACATCCTAATTAAGTTATTTAGAGAGGAGGACTATGCACGGTTGTTCTCTAAATAGTCCATTTTAATTGAAGAGATTACCATGAAGTTACTTTAATTGACTCCAAACTTTAACCCCAGCAAATAATTACCTATTGTTCATATCTCGTTCAAAATACCTGGACTTAAGCTCCATTTTTTCCATCATAAGGTGGTATTTAATATTGTCTTGGCACTAGGAAGACCTCTTAAGCTGGATGTGCCCACATTTAACTTATCCAGACCTTCAGTGGCTAGGATATTGGTGGAATGGGACATTACTCTTCCTGCTGTTTAGGAAATATAGCTTGCTACTAACCATAATGGCTTTTGGCAGAAAATTATTGCTAAAAAAGACCATATTGTTGAAAATGTTTGGTCACACTGATAATAAATGTTTCAGACTCCATCTGGGTCTGAGGAAAAGGCAGAAGGTTAATGGGAACAAAGTGACCAAAGGAAAATATGTTAAGATTTTCATACCTATTTTATAGTATTTTTTATGATATTGCACTTTAAGGAAAAGTATTTTTGATGTTTTGTTGTAGGAATGTTGAATTAGGGTCATTGGAGCAAAAAGATGTAAAAAGGAGTGAATTTGGAATGAAAATGACCAAAATATGCAGAATTGAACTAGGGCGCCGACGACGCCATCAACCCCGCCGACGACGAGATTTTCCCGAAACTCCAGAATTAATTCATTAAAAAGGTCTGTCGACAGCGTCCTCGAGGCCGCCGACAGAGAGCTTGGCGGTTATGCCCAATCACGCTTTGGATAACGCCATATTTTGAATGGATGCTTAGGAAACTCTTGGGAAAGCTCATCCACAACTTTAAAAGAAGATTTTGGCCAAAAATTGAGTGGGGGCTATAAGGTGGAGAGAGTTCCTGGAGGTTAGAAAGGTTCCAATAGTGTGTAAAAATTGTGAGGAATTCTTCGAGAGATTGTAGAAGTGGAGGGAAAGTGAGAGATTTCTTCCTCCTCGCTGCTTCGAAAAGGAATTTTGCGTGCTGTAAAGAAAGGAGGAGATTAAGAGGAACTTTCAGAAGCTTTCTTGAGGAGAAATTAGAGATAAGTTTATTTACTTGTTGTAGTTTGTATGACTTTGATTTTATATATGAATTCCAAGTTTTGTTGTGTCATGAGATCTGAGTAGTTTTCTCTGTCTTTCTCTTTGTCTTGAGATTTGTGAAATGGTGATTTGAATTGCGTATCTTTCCCATGAGTTCTGAGTAGTTTTCTCTGTCTTTCTCCTTATCTTGAGATTTGTGAAATGGTGATTTGAATTGGTTTTTTCTCGGTCTTTCTCCTTATCTCGAGATTTGTGAAATGGTGATTTGAATTGGTGAAGCCATGAAAATGATCTTTTTCCTTGTCTTGAGATTTGTGAAATGGTGATTTGAATTGGTGAAGCCATGAAAATGTTTAAGATTTTGTGGTGGTCTTTTCACTTTGATCTTAATTTACTTTCAATCTAGCTAATTGATTTGTTAAAATACGTTGATTTTTCAAATTAAAGTGAAGATTACATCCAAGATTCAGGGAGGTTAAAGCTCTTGGAAGTTGGGTGCAAATAAATAAGGAAAAATATTATCGGGCGCAGAATTGGAGATTTTATAGTGATAGACTAAAATCCCCAATTCGATCCTATCATTTGGGTGCTGAAGTGTAGATGTTAGCCCTCATGCGAGGGGAACGTGGGAGCTCCGAAGTGAGAGTCGGTATCCTCCCAGCCTAGCCGCAGATTCAGTGAGGGGAACGTGAAAGCTCCAAAGTGAGAGTCGGTATCCTCCCAGCCTAGTTACAGAATCAGTAACCAAGCATAGGATTAGTCAATGTTCTTTATGTCTGGACCAAAGGGTAAGTCATATCGTTTGGGTGCTGAAGTGTAGATGTTAGCCCTCAGGCGAGGGGAACGTGGGAGCTCAATTCAATCCTATCGTTTGGGTGTTGAAGTGTAGATGTTAGCCCTCAGGCGAGGGGAACGTGGGAGCTCGAAAGTAAGAGCCGGTATTCTCCCAGCCTAGCCGCAGATTCAGTAAACAAGCGTAGGATTAGTCAATGTTCTTTATGTTTGGGTGTTGATGTGTAGATGTTAGCCCTCAGGTGAGGGGAACGTGGGAGCTCCAAAGTGTCCGGTATCCTCCCAGCCTAGCTGTAGATTCAGTAACCAAGCATAGGATTAGTCAATGTTCTTTATTCGGTATCCTCCCAGCCTAGCCGCAGAATCAGAGTGTAGATGTTAGCCCTCAGGTGAGGGGAACGTGGGAGCTCCGAAGTGATCCGGTATCCTCCCAGCCTAGCTGTAGATTCAGTAACCAAGCATAGGATTAGTCAATGTTCTTTATTCAGTATCCTCCCAGCCTAGCCGCAGATTCAGTAAACAAGCGTAGGATTAGTCAATGTTCTTTATAACTGGACCAAAGAGTGAAGAATATGATTGCTCCTATTTGGCACATACAATATTTAATGCATCTCATTCCTTTACAGCATCCTCCCAGCCTAGCCGCAGATTCAGTAAACAAGCGTGTCCTCCCAGCCTAGCCGCAGATTCAGTAAACAAGCATAGGATTAGTCAATGTTCTTTATGCCGGACCAAAGGGTAAAGAATAGGCTCCTATTTTGTACAATATAATTTGAACTAATTTAATTTATCCATTAACTATAATTTCTTGACAAGGAAAAGGATGCTTTCTTATATATTGATTGTCACATTCGTACCTTCATTAGTATATTTAGTTATTTATTAGTAATTAAAATCATATATTTATTTCAATTTCCTATTAGTGACAGATAAGCAAATTGAACTTTGTTGTTGTGATTAAAGTATTGCTTTTCTAAAATCTTAGTTCGTAGTTTAAACTTACTCCCAGTGGGATCGATATCTAGGACTCCATTAAGGTCTTATATTACTTGAGCGATACGTATACTTGCACTGATAAGTGTGACTTTACAATTATTAAAAATTTATTACGTCCATATTTATCTTATATTTTTAAGCATATATAAAGTCGCGGTCACAGGGAGCATAAGGGGAATATAAAGGAGAATGCCCAAAGTGGAGAAATACATGTTATTACTGATGATATAGTATCCTCTGGTGCTGCAAAAGCAGTTGTGTCTCCAAGAAAGAAGGATCTAAACTCTATAAATTGGGATGTTGTGTTGGGTGATAATTCTGTTGAGTGGGAAATCTCTGGGGGACAACCTCTAAATGTTATAACTAAAGCTGTGAGTAGTGATGAGGTAGGTAATAATCAGTTGTTGGTAACACAAGAAAATATGGAGGGGATTCAAGAGGTGGAATTGACTCATCATGGGAAGTTCTCTCTAGAAGGCTATTTAATTAATCAAATGAATGCAACTCTAGAAGAAGACAGGCAGGCTCAGAAAGCTGAAAAGAAAAAGAAAACTATACAGGAGTTTAAAAACTTGGCTGTTATTCAATCCACAGGGGGAAAGGCCCATCTCCGCAAGCTGCTATTAGGGTTAAAACTAGGAGGGGGAAATCCATCTCTTCTGGTTAATGAAGTTTCTATGCTGGAATGTTAGAGGATTGACTCATCCAAGATCCCTTAACAGGTTACTTAATCTCAATAGGATGCATAAATTTTGGATTATAGCAATTTTGGAACCAATGGTATATAAACATATTCAGTATATCACTAATAAGTTCTATGGTTTTTATTTTTTCTCCAATATTAGTAATAAAGTTTAGGTTTTCTGTAGAAATGAGATCTAGTGTGATATTATCAGGGATCATGAGCACTTCCTTCACTTAAAACTCTCAATGGGTGATTTTAGTGGCTTGGCAACTTTTATCTATGTTGGCTGCTCAATAGTGGAAAGGCAAGATTTATGGTGTCACTTGTTGGATATTGGCAGCAATCTCAACTCTTCTTGGCTTGTGGGAGGAGATTTTAACTGTGTGGCATGCTCTACTGAAGAGAAGGGGGTAGAAGTCCTAATCTAAATCGGATCAGCTTCTTCAATAAAAATATTCAGGAGGCTGGGCTGTTTGATTTGGGTTTTCTTGGTCCCAATTTTACATGGAGGAGGGGGAAGGTTTGGGAAAGATTGGATAGAGTGTTGGTAAAAGATTTTTGGATGAAAGACTTTCTCCATACTTCTGTACAACACCTGAAAATGTGTGGCTCTGACCATAGACCATTGTTAATAACTATTGTCGCATCCTATACAAAAAATAGATCTTCTTTCAGGTATCTAAATATGTTGTCACTACATAATGATTTCCTTAATCAAGTTACTTTAGCCTGACAAGATTGCAATCATCCAAATCTTTAGCTGAAGCCTTGGTTGCTACACAAGAAAGTGGGTAAATAACTGTCTCAATGGAATTGGAGTGTGGTTGGTGATGTTAATGCTAGAGTTAAGAATGTCAAAGATTCTGTACTAAAGTTGGAGCACTTAATTGAATCTAATCATGAGGTGAGTAATAACTTGCTTAAAGCTAATGAAGACTTAATGGATGCCATCTCTATGCAGGAAGACTTCTATGCACAAAAAGCTGCTAAGGTCAAATTCTGTGAGGGTGACGGGAATTCTAAATTTTTCCATGCTTGTATTAACTACAGGAGAAGAAGTAATACTATTCATAAGATTCTTGAAAAGAATGGGGTTTGGGTTCATAATGCTGATTGTATTGCCTCTAGTGCTGTGAATTATTTTAAGGAAATGTCTACCCAACCACTTTTGGAAAAGGGTCCTATCCAGAATGGTATTTTTGGGAATGAGTTTGAATTTACTAACACTGTGAATCTTGTTGCTATCCCTGATGAGAAAGAAATGTGGGAGGCTTTATACTTAATTAATAGTTCTAAACTGGCCGGGCCTGATGGTTTCATAGCTAATTTTTATAAGAAAGCTTGGAGTATAATTGAGAGGGATATCATAATGGCTATACAAATTTTCTTTTGAGGCAGTGACCTACCTAAGTATTTCACTTCATCTTCTATCACCTTAATTCCTAAGGATAAAGCTAAGTTTAAATAGAAACATTTCAGAACCATTAACTTGACTTCACTAATTTCAAAGGTCATTAGCAAATTAATTGCAAGTAGATTACAGCCTCATCTCAGCCACATCATTAGTGAAAATCAAACTGCCTTTGTACATGGTAGAAGCATAGTGGACAATGTTCTTTTAGCGCAGGAGCTTGTTTTGGATCTAGACAGATAGTGCATAGGTGGTAATATCATCTTCAAACTTGATATCCATAAGACATATGACACTATTAGATGGGACTTTATTGATGAGGTACTCACTGCTAGAGGCTTCCCTCCTTATTTTATCTCTATTATTGGTAGATGGTTGTCTAAAAATTATCAATCAGTATTTGTTAATGGATGTTCTCATGGGTTCTTCAGTCCTTCCAAAGGCATTAATCAAGGTGATCCCCATTCTCCTTTAATCTTTATTTTAGCTCTTGATTATCTTTCTAGATTGTTAAATCAGGTTGCTGTTGAAGAACCACATTCCCTTTACAGTCACAGATCTAATATGCTTAATAACCTTGCTTTTGCTGATGATATTATTTTATTTTCTAAAGCTACTAAGCCTATTGTTAGATCTATATTTAAATGCTTATAAAATTTCCAAAGAAGCTCTGGCATGGTTTTGAATATCCAGAAATGTGTAGCTGTTCTTAGTCAGAAGGTTAAGCCTGTTATGAAGAATTAGATTTCTGATTTCATTGGTTTTAGTGTTGGTCAACTTCCAATCAAATATCTAAGTGCTTTGTTTATTAAAGGTAGAACAAAAAAACTTCAATTTAATCATATTGTGGAAAGAATTCAAGACAACCTCCAGTGTTGGGTTAACTCTCATTTATCAAATGGTGGAAAAGTTACTCTTCTCAAAAGTGTCCTATCCTTTCTACCTGCTTATTTGTTGCAAAAGACAGTAATGAAGAAATCTACACAAAAGATTCTGGATAAACTTTTTAATAGGTTCCTATAGTCTGCACCAAGGAAGCCATTACATTGGATTAGCTGGAGTAAGGCATGTAAGGCTACAAAAGCTGGGGGCCTGGGCTTCAAAAGCTTTCCTCATCTTATACATGTTAATCTTTGTAAACTTTGGATAAATTTTAGATCACAAGACTCCCTCTGGTCTAGATTTATGATGGGTAAATATTGCAGACACATCCACCCCAGTCAAGTTGAAAGGAAAATGGGTGATTCTATTATTTGGGCCAAGATGCTTAAAATTAGGGATGAGGCTGAAATGCTTTTCTTTTGGGAAGTGGGGAAGGGTAAAGTTAATTTTTGGCTGGACAATTGTCTTTCGGATGGGAATATGGCCTTTGATACTGGATCCTCATACATGCCTGATGTTTCTACCCAGGTGCCTGACTTTTGGGTGAATGGGGGGTGGAATCTTGAGGCACTCCATGCTTTTTGTGAACCTTCTTAGCTCTCTAGAATTCAACAAATTTCCATTGACCCCTCGAAAAAGGATAGAGTGGTGGTAAAAAAGGGACATTCATAGACTAAAAATGCCTTCATTGGTGAGTTTTGTTTCCCTCAACAGGAGGCGGAGTGGGGCACAAGAGTGTGGAGCAAATTTCTATCTCCATCTATGTTTTTTTTTCTGCTGGAGACTCTTCCACAAACTTCTCCCCACTGATGATATTATGAAATTGAAGGGCCTTATAAGGACATCTTGGTGTGTTTTATGTAAACAGGAAGAGGAATCGGTAAATCACATATTCTTCAAATGCTCCACTGTGCAATTGATCTGGGAGAATTTCTTAACTCAAGCTTTGTTATCAGTTCTGAATCTATCCTGGTGGAACTTTTATTAGTGCTGGCAAGACTGGCTGGATAGAAAATTATTTGTGGTGCCTTGCATTGTGTCTTGGTTTGCTTGGATGGCTAGGAACAAAATGTAGTTTGAGGAGGCTGAGGTTGGGGCGAAGAATGTGGCTAGTCAGTGTATTGCTTATGTACAAAAACTTATTAAATGTAAGAATTTCCCTCAGATTTTCTTTCAGGGTGTTCAGAACAACTCCAACCCTATTAAGCCTATACAGGTGAAGTAGTTATCTCCACAACCACGATGGGTCAAGGTTAATATTGATGGTAGTTTTCTTCATCCCCATGCTGGTATGGGTGGTGTCTTTAGGTATTATAGAGGTGTTTTTCTGCACTACTTCCAATTTCCTACCTTTACCAAAGATCCATTAGAAGCTGAAACTTTAGCTTTATATTGGGTCCTCCTCCTTGCCAACAGACTTGGTATTCATCACTTCTGGGTAGAATCAGATTGTAGTACATTAGTGAATATTATGAATGGAGCAACTAACAGACCTTGACACCAGACCAAAGGAAAATATGTTGAGATTTTCATACCTATTTTATACTATTCTTCATGATATTGCACTTTAAAGAAAGGAATTTTTGATGTTTTGTTGCAGGAATGATGAAGTAGGGTCGTTGGAGCAAAAAGATGCAAAAAGGAGATAATTTGGAGCGAAAAGGACAAAAATGTGCATAATTGAACTAGGACGCCGACGTCGAGATTTTCCTAAAATTCCAGAATTAATTCATTAATAAGTTCCGCCGACGACGCCCTCGAGGCCGCCGATGGTGAGCTCGGCGGTTATGTCCAACCAGGCTTTGGATAAGGCCAAATTTTGAAGGGATGCTTAGGCAACTCTTGGGAAAGCTCATCCACAACTTTAAAAGAAGATTTTGGCCAAAAATTGAGGGGGGGTGGGGGATGGAGGGAGATGGAAGGTGGAGAGAGTTCCTCGAGGTTAGAAAGGTTCTAATAGTGTGTAAAAATAGTTAAAAATTCTTCGAGAGATTGTAGGAGTGGAGGGAAAGTGAGAGATTTCTTCCTCCTTGCAGCTTCGAAGAGGAATTCTGTGTGCTGTAAAGTAAGGAAGAGATTCAGAGGAACTTCGTGGAGTTTTCTTTGGGAGAAATTAGAGACAAGTTTATTTACTTGTTGTAGTTTGTATGACTTTGATTTTATATATGAATTCCAAGTTTTGTTGTATTTTCCCCATGAGATCTGAGTTGTTGATTTGTGTCTTGGTTTTGCTTGGATGGCTAATTGATTTGTTAAAATACGTTGAGTTTTCCAACTAAAGTGAAGACTACAACCAAGATTCAGGGAGGTCAAAGCCCTTAGAACTTGGGTGCAAATAAATAGGGAAATAATATTATCGTGCGTAGAATTGGAGATTTTAGAGTGGCAGACTAAAAGCCCTAATTCGATCCTATCATTTGGGTGCTGAAGTGTAAATTTTAGCCCTTAGGCGAGGGGAAAGTGGGAGCTCCAAAGTGAGAGCCGATATCCTCCCAGCCTAGCCGCTGATTCATAAAACAGGCGAATGATTAGGCAATGTTCTTTATGCCTGGACCAAAGAGTAAAGAATAGGTATTCTTCTATTTGACACAGTATAATTTGAATTGATTCACTTTATCCATTCACTATAATTTCTTGATAAGGAGATGGATGCTTTCTTATATATTGAATATCGCATTCATATCTTCATTAGTATATTTACTTATTTAATAGTAATTAAAATTACATATTTATTTCAATTGCATATTAGTGACAGATAAGCAAGTTGAACTTTGTTGTTGTGATTAAAGTATTGCTTTTCTAAAATCTTAGTTGGTTGTTCTAAACTTACTCTCTGTGGGATCGATATCTAGAACTCCATTAGAGCTCTATATTACTTGAGCGATACATATACTTGCGTTGATAAGTGTGACTTTACAATTATTGAATATTTATTACGTCCATATTTATCTTATATTTTTAAGTATATATAAAGTTGCGGTCAGCACCTGATATACTTAATCAAGTAAATTCAGCATATGAGGGATGATTTTCAGCTTTTTGTCTCCCATATCCATAGAGAAGGTAATAGGCCTACAAATTGGCTCTATCAAATAGGACTCCACAGTGATCATCCTCTTATCAGCAAATCCTTTAATCCTTCTTTGTAATTACTTTTGGAAGGGGACCTGATACCCCAACCTTATGTTATAACTAAGTTTTTATAGGTTTTTTTAAGGGCTCACCATACTTCTTATAAAGGGTTCCTTTGGTTTCTTTGTATCTTTTAGGTTTTTCTTTGCTTTAAGACAAAAATAAGGGAGAAAACAAAACATTATATTTATATATATATATAGATATATATATATATACAAACTAACTCCCTATCAAGTTAAACAACTGAATTCCCATTGTCAAGAAGAAACACAATCTCAGCAACAGGGCATAACAATTCCTGTCCACACCCACAAGTCCAGCAATCATCTTTGCACTCTGAGATAAGATATTTGAAGCTTGTCCCCCTGAGTAAGTAGCTGTAGGGAGGGGGAGAGAGTTGTGGGCACTTCAGGATGATCAACATGAGCACCTTCTATAGCTAGATAATTAGCAGGTCTATTAGCTTCCCTATTCACAAAAGAGAAATGAATTTTACTTTCAGAACTAAGATTGTTGATTCTATGAATCCATTGGTTAATATGCCAAGGGGAGGACATCTTAGAATTTAGTAACTCCAGCAGCAGGGAGGAGTCCACTTCCGCAAGAATCCACTGCCAATTGTTATTTTTGGAAAAATTTAAAGCCCAGAAAAGTGCAGTGGCTTCAGTTTCCAAAGCATCATCAGCAATATAAGGGGCCTTGTAAAACAGCAAAGTCTTCCCTTTATGGTCTCTGAAAATTCCCCCAATGCCTGCTCTCTTGTTTGTGTAGCTTCCATCAGTGTTTATTTTAATGAAAGGATAAAGAGGTCTCTCCAATCTCACCTTGATGATTTTGAATTGGTTGGCACCCACGTAAGTTGTGGTCTGCAGAGACCTGGGGAACTTCCTCTGGTGTATTAGTTTTTTTAGGTAAGCCCAATAGTTAGTCATCACCCAAGTAGCACTGGCCTCCCTATCCTCATGTTTGGTCATATTGCTAGTCATCCAAATAAACCAATCCACAATGAAGGGAATTGGCTTGTGTTTTATCCCTTCCCAATCTTTAATGCAGTCAATAATGTTGTCCCAGCCAATGTTAATCGGATTTATGTTCATTTGGGAAGTTAGTTTACTCCAAACCTCCTTGACAAAGTTACACCTAAAGAAAAGGTGATCCCTTGTGTCCTAATCTAGCTTACATAAATAGCATCTTGAAGGGCCTTTCAGGCCTTTTAGTTTCAGGATATCATCAGTTGGCAGAAGGTTGTTGATAACTTTCCAAGAGAGGAACAACATAGAGGGGGTGAGATGTTTTTGGCAAGTGGAGATGTTCCACTGGAAAGAAACCCAACTATACAAGTAATTTTGAATGTCTTTAGAGATATTAGCATTAGTCCTGTTTAGCAGGATGAGTTTATCCTTTTTATTTCTGTCAAATTGTATTGTAGAGATGTAGTTTGCAGACTGCTCCTTCAGTAATCCCCTCAAGAAGTCCTCAGAACAACCATTACCAACCCAACAGTCTTTAACCAATAAATCCCCCTCCTTTTCATCCTGCAGAGGTTCCAAACAAGCATTTAAACACCAGTTGTCTTTCCAAAAAGTAACTTTCCCTTGTCCCATCTCCCATCTGAGTAGCTGATCAATGTCATCTCTAGCCTTGAGCATTTGGACCCAAATTCTGGAGTCTCCCACCTTCTTAGTGACCTCCCCAGGATGGACAGACTTGCAATATTTGGCCATCATAAAGTTGGCCCATAAGCTTTCATTTTGTTTGAATTTAATCCACAGCTTACACAGGCTAATTTGTTGCATTTGATACAAGCCTTTAAAACTCAAACCACCAGCCTCCCATGGTTTAGCCACTTTTTTCCAACTAGCCCAAGCCACTTGTTTTCTGTTTCCAGCCCACAAAAATCTGTTGAAGGTTCTTTCCAGCAGCAAAGATGTACTTCTTTTCATTATAGCCACTTGGAGAGCATACAAGGGGATAGAGGTAAGAACTCTTCAGTAGGGTGATCCTACCCACATTGGACAAAAAGGAGTTAGACCACCCGTGAAGAGTAGAGGTTATCTTATCAATAACCTCATCAAATTAGATCAGCTTTGTTCTTCCTCTGGTGAGATGAATCCCGAAATATTGAAAGGGAGGCTCAGACTAGAGAACCCTGTGTAAGAATGCATCCATTGCTTGATTGGTAGAGAGGCCTTTTTGCTAATGAGAATCTCACATTTTTCTATGTTGACCTTTAGCCCAGACACCTATTAGAACTGTTGCAGACATCCCATAATGTACTTTGTAGCAGGCTTAGAGGTCCTAGTGAACAGTAGAATGTCATCAGCATAGATCAGACGACTGATGTCAATCTTAGCTCTATTGTGATAAGAGTTAAAGGTTTTCCTCTTTCCCTTGCAGTCCATCAATCTAGAAAAGTAGTCCAACACCAGTATGAAAATGGTGGGGGATAAAGGGTTTCCTTGTTTAAGACTTCTGGTGGCTTTAAAGAAACCATGAGATTTCCCATTTATAAAAACTGAGTTTGTGTTGTCCTCCAGGCATCTTTTAATCATCTTGCAGCAATCCCTGAAAAAGCCCCTAGCCTCCAAACAGTGAATGATGAAGTCCCAGTTAACCATGTCATAAGCCTTCATTACATCAAGATTAAAGATTGCATTACCTCCAAATCCTGCAGAAGTTCTTAATCAAGAAGGATGTTATCCCCAATACTTCTACCTTTAACAAAATCAGCTTGGTTAATGCTGATAAGGTGAGGTAAAACTTGTTGAAGCCTGTTGACAATGATTTTGGTTATCATCTTACTTTTGACGTTGTTTAAACTCAGAGTTTTGTACTGCCTCTAGCTGTCCTTGATAGAAGTATTTGGGATAAAAACAATAGTAGAGGCACTAAAATAGTTAAGGAGCGAGTTTCCTTTGAAAAAGTTTTGAATTGCTATCATCACCTCTTCCTTGATGACATCCTAAGCCATCTTATAGAAGTCAAAAGTAAACTCATCAGGTCCAGCAGATTTGGAGCTGTCAATAGAATTCAAAGCAGCCTTTATCTCTTCCTCATTAGGGATACCAGTTAAGTGCAAATTGGCAGTGTAATTCTTGTTGTCTATGAACACATTTCTATCAATTTGTTCTCTATCCCTAGTGTTCTCATTCATTAGGCTTTGACAATACTACACAACACATTCAGCAATGTCCTCATCCTTCCTAAGCCAAGTACCATTATGATCTTTGATAGAGTGTATAGTGTTGCATTTCCTTTGGTATTTGATGCAGGCATGGTAGAATTTAATATTCCTATCTCCATCAGCAAATTTAGTTTTTGCAGCCTTTTGTTGAAGGAAGTGGTCCTACCACTGGATGGCATTTAGAAGCCTCTCATTTGCCTCAAGGAGAACAACCTCATCAATCTTTCCTTTTCTATGCTCCTCCTCCAGCTCAGTTACCTCCTTTTTAGCCTTATCAACAATCTGTAGGAGGTCTCCAAAAGTATTTCAGCTCCACAGTTTAAGGGCTTTAGTAACCCTCTTCTGATTAAGCCAAAGGCTGACAAATGGTTCAGGGTAAAGGTCTTTCTTCCACTAGTTTTTAATAATATTCAAGAATGTTAAATGCTGAGACCAAACATTCAAGCATCTGATGGAGCTTTTTTGGTTAGCCATCTTATTCCCAATAGTAATCAGTAAAGGCATGTGATCAGACCCAGCAAGGCTTAAATGGGTAACAATTGTCTGCAAGAACTGTTGGATCCAGTTGTCATTGGCCAGAACTATATCCAGCCTTTCCCACAGCTCCTTCCTTCTCCAAGTAAAGGTAGGACCACAGAAACCCAGGTCAAATAATCCATTTTTTTGGATGTTGTCATTGAAGAAAGATATATTAATGGGGTTGGGAGGTCTGCCCCCCTTCCTTTCAGTAGGAGATGAGACAAAAATAAAGTCTCCTCCCACCATCCAGGCCTTGTCAACAGACCCTTGGATGAGCTGTGGGGATTCCCACAACTCAATTCTAGCTGCTTTAGAACATCCAACAAAGACAAAGGAAGCATAGACTTCCTTATCACTAAATTTGAGATTAAAATGTAAGATTTGGGTATGGTTAAGTAGGATAGAGCACTGCATTTCTTTCCTACAAAAAATCCAAATTTTTTTGTTGATGTTAGTAAAAAAATTGAATCCAGGGAAGACTTTAGCAATTTTCAAAGTTTTGAGGTGAACCATAGGTTCCAAAATGGCAATACACCAAAGTGTGTGCTTCTTATTCAGATATTTGAGTCTTTTCAGAGATAGGGAGTGGGAAATCCCCCTAATGTTCCAACATAACAAATTAATCATGGGGAAGGGGAGAAGAGTAAGGTTGGGACCTGAACCTAGTCCTCCCTCTATATTTGTTTGAACCCATTTTTATCTGATTAGCATTGACCTCCGAACCCTGAAGCTCCTTTCCATTCCCAAGGTCTTGTCCTTCTTCTTTATAATTCTTTTTCTTTTTAGTTTTCTAGATTTTCCACTCTGACTCCAGCTCTTTGTTCATGTCTTCTACTAGTTTCTGACAAGGGGGTTCCACCACTGGATCCACCACTGGATTCATCACATTTCTAGGAGGAGGGGAGGTAACCACTTCCCCCACTGACTCGGCCTCTGGATGGATCTCAATTTCCTTATCCTTTGTAGTTATTTGGCCAACTGCTTTGCTGCCACCTGTCTCTGTCTTCTCCACACAGTGAGGGTCCATTTGAGTAAGGGACTTCTCATTCCCTTCAGCATACACTGTCTTCTTCTGCACTTCTGTGTTCCTAGTTTCCTGGATTTTTTTAGTGGCATCCTCCAACTCATGCTGAGGTTGGTGGTGAGTTCTTTTAATGGGAGGTTTCAATCTGTAGCATCTCTCCCTATTATGTCCAAACATTTTGCAATGTTGGCAATAGTGTGGTCTTTGCTCCATGATGACTTCTTGCCAAAAACCTCTCTGAGTGTCCCCAATCCATATTCTCTTAACATCAGGGAGAGTCACATCTCTTTCCACTAAGATTCTTGCGCTGGCTAGTCTTGCCTTGTTAAAAGTAGCTTCATCAACCTTCAAAGGTGTACCCATGGTGCACCCTATATTTAACAAAGCATTTGTTTTAAATAAATGCAAAGGCAGCTTAGGTAGCTTAAACCAAACAAGCAGTGTGGGAGGTTCTTGTGATGGATCATAATCAGGTGACCATTTTAAGATTTTCATTTTTGTTCCAGCAATTATGATGGATTGCTTTGCAAAAATTCTGGCATAGTCCTCCTGTCTACCATTCAACAGCCCTAGCTTCCATTCTGAAATCTTCAGGGATTCAAAGTATTTTATTACTATCTTCATCTTTGGATGTCCCAAGCTAGATTTACCAGTTAGAGTGAACTAAACCTCCAAGTTTAAGTCAGCAAGCTCATTTTCAGAAAAAAAGGCAGCAGGTTCCCCATCTTTAATACCCACAGGGTGAATGCAGGCTGTAGATCCTCTTCCAGCAACAGTGTTATGAAAGTCCTAAGGGAAGACAAGTAAATCAGGATCCAGAAAAGGGGAGGGAAGGTTACCCACTACTCCAGCATAGGTGGCTTTGGTCCATTGTAGGTTGGTTTCCAAATCAATAGGGGTGTTCATGATTCACCAGACCAGGACCCCAAAACAGGATCCAGGCCAAAACAAAAACCTGCAAGGTAGGTAAAGAAAAGCAGACAGTTGCTACCCAAGCAAGAGAACTTCCCAAAGGCAGCAAACCACAGCTTCCAAGCAAGTTAAAAGTTCACCTAGGAAAGACAGCAGAAGAAGCAGAGAAGCTTGAACTGCCTAATGAAATAGTAGAACAACAAGAAACCTCAACAACCCCAGCAAGTCCACCAAGAACAAAATAGAAAGATCCAACACAACGAAAAACTTCTTTAAGAACCAGCCAACACCCAGAACAAGCTTCCCAGCAACACCAGTCAGCTTCATTACTGCCAAAACCCTAGCAGAGTTTTGCTAGCCGCCACCTCCATCTCATATATATATATATATATTCCAGGAAAGAGAAACTAAGGCTCCTTACAAGTTAATAGATAAAGGGGTTACAAGTATTGGGGAATTAAACCCTCCCAAAAAAAAAAAGGAAAATAGAAAATGCCTACTTGCTCTATATATATATGGACACATATATATAGTAGCAACACCAAACAAAGTAAGGAGATATATGTATATATATATATATATATCTCATTAGCTTCACAAATATATCTACTACTCCAAAAATGATATAGGGTTTTAAAGTAGGGGAGTGCCATATTAACTCCATTCAGAAGAAATTTTAAGTTTGGTGTAAGTGCCTTCCCAACATAAGTCTGTTAAGTATTCCTACCCTGGGAGGCTAACCAATGTGCTAGACCATTGCACTCCCTAGGGATGTAGTTAAATTTCACCATGCAGCTATGTAAAAGGGCATTCAGCTGTCTATTCCACATGATTAGATTCCAAGGAGGAGTTTCATCATGGAGTAAAATATTGATGCAAATAGTAGAGTCAGTTTCTACAAGCAAAGGGTCTATATGACAGTAGCAAGCAATTATAATAGCCCAATAAATAGCTTTGAATTATGTCTCCAAAGCATCAAGTGGCACAGCAAGAGTAGTGAAATGCAGTATGGGAGTACCATGAGAGTTCCTGAAGACTCCCCCCAATTCCAGCACAACCTTTTGAGAAACTGCCATCAGTGTTGACCTTCAACCAACTAGTAGGAGGGGGGATCCAAAAGATTAATTTGGAAGAATGTGGATGAAAATTAGTTTTTTCTGAGGTCCAATTTTTTATTATAATGGGGAAATGGTGGAAATTGATCAATTTCTGAATATAAGAGATATAGTTATGCATCACAAAATATGACCCAGAAAATTTCTCATCAAATTTGATATGATTTCTGCACATCCATAAGAACCAAGCCACAATACAAGGGATCCCCAAAAGCTTTTTGTTATGCCAATCTTCCCAATAAGTAGAAAATATAAGCCAAATTACATTATAAGTATCAATTTTTAGAGGCTTGAGTAATCCTGACCAAATTTCTTGGGAGAAATCACAAGAGAAAAATAAGTGGTCCAAGGTTTCTTCAGCAGCATAGCATAATGGGCAGATAGAAGGCCCTCTCAACCCTTTCATCTTTAAAATTTCATCAGTAGGAAGTAATGAGTGTCACAGTCTCCAAAAGAAGAAGGACATAGAAAGGGTTAGGAGTTTACCCCAAATGGCTTTTCCCCAAGGCATCTGATTCCAATTAAAGAAGTGATGATAATTGTAGGCAGATAATTTCTTGGAATAAGCATATTTAGTAATAATTCTATCTTTGGAACTAGATGAAAAGGGAGTATCCTTAACCCATCTAACATGTTCACTAGATAGAATAGTGTTAAGCATTCTGCACTTCCACTGATTAGCAAACCAATAATCTCTGCCCTTACAATTATACTTGGGGTTGGGGGTAAGGCACTCAAGCTTCTCCCCATTGTTAACCCAATTATCTAACCAAAAATTAAGTTGACCATCTCCCAACTCTCATAGGAAATATTCCTCAACTTGATTTTTGATGTTCAATAGTTTGGTCCACAATTTAGAATCCCCCAAATTTTTTGTTACCAATACAGGACACAAAGTTCTACAATATTTCCCTTTCAGAAATCTTGCCCAAAGCTATCATGGGCCTTGAATCTGATCCACAATTTGCAAAGGTTTATGAAACCCAGGTGTTGAAAGTCTTTAAAGCCAAGCCCACTAGCCTGCAAGGGTTTGCATAACTTCTGTCAAGAGAGCCAGTGAAATTATTTCCTTTGACCAGACTAGAGAAATTTGTTGAAGATCCTTCCAATAGCTACTTGTGTACCCTTTTGCATGGAGAACATTTGGAGGACAAAAGAAGGCATTGCAGTCAGAATACTCTTTAAAATAGTGATCCTCCCATCGTTGGACAATAAGGAGTTAGTCCAATTCTCTAGTTGTGCTTTGATTTGATCAATGACTTCCTGGAATTGTGTTTGTCTAGTTCTACCTTTGAGTAGTTGTACTCCAAGATATTTAAAGGGAGATTAACATGTCAAAATCCAGTATAATAAAAAATTAGTTTTTGATCTGAGAGGTGGAGTTAGTGTTAACAATGAATTGACATTTTTGTTGGTTAAGAGCCATACCTGAAGTATGTTGGAAGAGTAGAAGACATTTATGTATCCTCTTGATAGAATTCTTGGTAGCATTAGAGAAGATAATAATATCATCAACATAAGCTAAATGGCTTATAAGGATATTAGATCTGTGGTGATAAGCCAAATGTGTTGAGTTAGTAAACAACTTATTCAGTTGTCTGGAAAGATAGTCCAGAGCAAGAATGAAAATTTTTGGAGACAAAGGGTCTCCCTTCTTGATACCCCTAGTAGCATTAAAGAAGACATGGCATTTTCCATTGATTAAAAATGAGTGAGAATTGTGTCTCAGCCATCTGTGGATCAATGCTACTAGGGGTATCAAGAAGGGAGAATTCCCCATCTATTTTTAATAATTGCCCATCCATTTTTAAAAATGAGAATGCCATGATAATTGCCCATCTATTTTTTTCTTGCCCCTGGGTGCAAGAAGTTTAGTTTATTATGATTGGAAAATTGAAAGTCCCAACTTTGAATCTATCATGGGAGGTATTATATAATTGTTGGTCAGAGTGGAGGGGGATCAATCTACAAGACATCCCCAACATTGTGTCTTGGTTTGTTTGGATGGCTAGAAACCATTTGAAGTATGAAACCTCTCCTATTGAGCCAATTAAGGTGGGGTTAAACTGTATTGCCTTTATACAAAAACTGATTAAATTTAAAGGTTTTGAAGCTGTGTTGGAGCTGAGCCCATCTTCTATTCCTACCATTACCAAAGTCTTGAAAATTTGCTGGTCTCTACCAAAGTATGGATGTATAAAAGTTAACACTGATGGTAGCTATAAACCTCAGTCTGCTGGTATTGGTGGAGTCTTTAGGAATCATGAGGAGAAGTGCATCTTGTTCTTCTAATCTCATGTTAATGCTTTGGATCCACTTGAAGTTGAATGTCAGGTTGTTTTTTGGGCCCTTAACTTAGCCAAATCTTGCCACTTCAACCAGTTATGGGTTGAATCTGACTCTTTCATGCTTATTAACATCATCAAGGGCTCCTATAACACCCCTTGGAACTTAATAAGTTGGATTTCTGGGATTCATCAATTACTGAAGTACTACACTATAAAGTTCTCCCATATCCACAGAGAAGGTAACAGACCCTCCAATTGGCTAGCTAGAAGGGGGTGAGAATCTACGGTGAGCAGAAGGATCCCTCCCCCACTGGATTTCCTTATATCCAGTGATTTGTTACCTCTTCCTTATATTAGATAGCTCCTTTTTGTTGTTTTTAGAGGTTGCCTCCATTTGTAGGCTCTCTTTCTTTTCCTTTCTCTATGTTACAAGTTTACTTTAATTTTAATCAATTGGAGCTTTGCTCCTTACTTAAATATACATATATATATATATATATATATATTTGGGGAAAGGAGCATTATTCGGCTCCTTGCATGTTGTTCCAAAAAAAAACAAAAACAAGATTTGGAGGGGGTCCCCTATCTAAAAAACCAAAATGAACATATAACTCACTCATAAGGGTGAACCATCTACAAACAGACTCAAATCAAACAGAAGGGAGAAAACAAAAATTATATATATATATATATATATATATATATATATATATATATATATATATATATATATATATACAAAA
>JXCR01121211.1:76682-106558 GCA_002079205.1 Phalaenopsis hybrid cultivar
ACAAAATAACCCCCTAGCAAAACTGAACATCTGAGCTCCCAAAAGCAAGAGGTGACACAAACTCAGCTACAGGACATGACTGTTCAAGGCCAAAATCACATTCCCAGCAATCATTTTTGCACTCTGAGGTAAGAAATTTGAAGCTTGTCCCCCTGAGTTAGTAAGTGTAGGGAGGGGGAGAGGGTTGTGGAGACCTCAGGATGATCAGCATTAGCACCTTCCATAAGCTAGGAAATTTGCAGGTCTATTAGCTTCCCTATACATAAATGAAAAATGAATCTTACTTTTAGTGCTTAGTTTTTTAATTCTGTGGATCCATTGATTGATATGCCAAGAGGAAGACATCTTAGAATTGAGTAACTCCACCAGCAGGGAGGAGTCCACTTCAGCAACAATCCACTGCCAATTATTCTTCCTAGCAAAATTTAAAGCCCAGAATAGAGCAGTAGCTTCAGTTTCTAAAGCATCATCAGCTATGTAAGGGGCCTTGTAGAATAGCAAAGTCTTCCCGTTGTGGTCTCTGAAAATACCCCCAATACCTGCTCTCTTGTTTGTGTAGCTTCCATCAGTGTTAATTTTAATGAAGGGATAAGGAGGTCTCTCCCATCTCACCTTGATAATTTTAGTGTGATTAGCACCCATGTAAGTGGTCTGCAGGATCATGGGGAACTTCCTCCAGTGAATTAGCTTATTTAGGTAAGCCCAGCAGTTAGACATCACCCATGTAGCACTGGCCTACCTATCCTCATGTTTGGCCATGTTTCTAGCCATCCAAGTAAACCAAGCAACAATGAAAGGAATTGGCATGAAGTTTATCCCTTTCCAGTAATTGGTGCAGTCAGTAATGTTATCCCACCCAATGTTAATCAGGTTGATGTTCATTTGGGAAGTTAATCTACTGCAAACCTCCTTAGCAAAGTTGCACCTGAAGAATAGATGATCTCTAGTGTCCTGATCAAGTTTCCATAGATGGCATCTATAAGGACCTTTCAGGCCTTTAAGTTTCAGAATATCATCAGTGGAGAGAAGGTTGTTAAGAACTCTCCAAGCAAAAAACAACATGGAAGGGGTGAGGTGTTTTTGACAAGAGGAAATATTCCACTGGCAAGTGTCCCAGCTGTACAGATAGTTCTGGATATCTTTTGAGATGTTATCTCTAGTCCTTTTCAGCAAGTTGAGTTTTTCCTTATTATTTCTATTAAATTGGATAGTAGAGATGTAGCTGGCAGATTGCTCCTTCAATAAGCCCCTCAAGAAGTCCTCAGACCAAGCATTGCCAACCCAGCAATCCTTGACCAATAAATCCCCCTCTTTTTCATCCTAGAAAGGTTCCAAACAGTCATTAGCATGCCAGTTGTCTTTCCAGAANCAAGATGATCAACATTAGCTCCTTCCATAGCTAGGAAATTTGCAGGTCTATTAGCTTCTCTATACACAAATGGAAAATGAATCTTACTTTTAGTGCTGAGCTTTTTAATTCTGTGGATCCATTGATTGATATGACAAGAGGAAGACATCTTAGAATTGAGTAACTCCACCAGCAGGGAGGAGTCCACTTCAGCAACAATCCACTGCCAATTATTCTTCGTAGCAAAATTTAAAGCCCAGAATAGAGCAGCAGCTTCAGCTTCTAAAGCTTCATCAGCTATGTAAGGGGCCTTGTAGAACAGCAAAGTCTTCCCTTTGTGGTCTCTGAAAATACCCCCAATACCTGCTCTCTTGTTTGTGTAGCTTCCATCAGTGTTAATTTTAATGAAAGGATAAGAAGGTCTCTCCCATCTCACCTTGATAATTTTAGTGTGATTAGCACCCATGTAAGTGGTCTGCAGGATCATGGGGAAGTGAATTAGCTTGTTTAGGTAAGCCCAGCAGTTAGACATCACCCATGTAGCACTGGCCTCCCTATCCTCATGTTTGGCCATGTTTCTAGCCATCCAAGTAAAGCAAGCAAAAATGAAAGGAATTGACATGAGGTTTATCCCTTTCCAGTCTTTGGTGCAGTCAGTAATGTTATCCCACCCAATGTTAATCAGGTTGATGTTCATTTGGGAAGTTAATCTACTGCAAACCTCCTTGGCAAAGTTGCACCTGAAGAATAGATGATCTCTAGTGTCCTGATCTAGCTTGCATAGATGGCATCTAGAAGGACATTTCAGGCCTTTAAGTTTCAGAATATCATCAGTGGGGAGAAGGTTATTAAGAACTCTCCAAGAAAAGAACAACATGGAAGGGGTGAGGTGTTTTTGATAAGAGGAAATATTCCACTGGCAAGTGTCCCAGCTGTACAGATAATTTTGGATATCTTTTGAAATGCTATCTCTAGTCCTATTCAGCAAGTTGAGTTTGTCCTTATTATTTTTGTCAAATTGGATAGTAGAGATGTAGCTGGAAGACTGCTCCTTCAGTAAGCCCCTCAAGAAGTCCTTAGACCAGGCATTACCAACCCAGCAGTCCTTGACCAATAAATCCCCCTCCTTTTCATCCTGCAAAGGTTCCAAACAGTCATTCGCACACCAGTTGTCTTTCCAGAAGTTAATATTCCCTTGTCCCAACTCCCATCTTAGCAGCTTATCAATATCTTCTCTGGCCTTAAGCATTTGAACCCAAATTATGGAGTCTCCCACCTTCCTATTGACCTCCCCAGGGTGTACTGACTTGCAGTATTTGGCCTGCATGAAATTGGCCCATAAGCTTTCATTTTTTCTGAATTTAATCCACAGCTTACACAGGCTAATGTGTTGCATCTGGTGCAAGCCTTTAAAACCTAAACCACCAGCCTCCCATGGCTTAGCCACTTTTTGCCAACTAGCCCAAGCCACTTGTTTTCTGTTCCCAGCCCACAAAAATCTATTGAAGGTTCTTTCTAGCAGCAAAGATGCACTTCTTTTCATTGTTGCCACTTGGAGAGCATACAAAGGGATAGAGGTAAGAATACTCTTCAGTAGGGTGATCCTGCCACCATTGGACAAAAAGGAGTTAGACCACCCCTGAAGAGTAGAGGTTATCTTATCAATAACCTCATCAAATTGGATCAATTTTGTTCTTCCTCTGGTAAGATGGATCCCCAAGTATTTGAAGGGGAGGCTCAAGCTAGAGAAACCAGTGTAAGAATGCATCCATTGCTTGATTGGTAGAGAGACTTTTTTATTAATCAGAATCTCACATTTGTCCTTGTTTACCTGTGGCCCAGACACCTGTTGGAAATGTTGAAGGCACTCCATAATACACTTGGTAGCAGGCTTAGAAGCCCTAGTGAACAACAGGATGTCATCAGCATAGATCAGGTGGCTGATGTCCGTCCTGGCTCTATTGTGGTAAGAGTTGAAGCTTTTCCTATTCTCCTTGCAGTCCATCAGTCTAGAGAAGTAGTCCAAAACCAGTATGAAAATGGTGGGGGACAAAGGATCCCCTTGTTTAAGCCCTCTGGTAGCTTTAAAGAAACCATTAGATTTACCATTTATAAAAACTGAGTTAATGTTATCCTCAAGCCATCTTTTAATCATCTTGCAGCATTCCATAGAAAAGCCCCTAGCCTCCAAACATTCAATGATGAAATCCTAGTTAACCATGTCATTAGCCTTCATTAGATCAAGCTTGAAAATAGCATTTCCCCTTATGCAAGGTTTCTCCAAATCCTGCAGATGTTCTTGAGCCAGAAGAATGTTATCCCCAATACTTCTACCTTTAACAAAGGCAGCTTGGTTGATGCTGACAAGATGAGGTAAGACAGGCTGAAGCCTATGAACAATGATTTTACTTATGGTCTTACTTATGACATTATTTAAACTCAAAGTTCTGTACTACTTCCAGCTGTCCTTGATAGAGGTCTTTGGGATAAAGACAATAGTAGAGGCACTAAAATAGTTAGGGAGTGAGTTTCCTTTGAAAAAATGTTGGATAGCTTTGATCACCTCTTCCTTGATGACTTCCCAAGCCTTCTTATAGAAGTCTGAAGTAAACCCATCCGGTCCAGCAGATTTAGAACTATCAATAGAATTCAAAGCAGATTTTATCTCCTCATCATCAGGAATATCATTTAGGTGCAAATTAGCAGTGAACTTCTTGCTGTCTGTAAACAAATTGCTATCAATTTGCTCTCTATCACTGATGGTCCCATTCATAAGGCTGTGGCAATACTGCACAACACTTTCAACAATTTCCTCTTCCTGCCTGAGCCAAGTACCATTCTAATCCTTGATAGAGTGGGTAGTGTTACATTTCCTTTGGTATTTGAAGCAAGCATGGTAGAATTTAGTGTTCCTATCTCCTTCAGCAAATTTGATTTTTGCTGCCTTTTGTTGAAGGAAATGGTCCTGCCACTGGATAACATTTAAGAGTCTCTCATTAGCCTCAAGGAGAACAGCCTCATCAATCCTTCCTTTGCTATGCTCCTCCTCCAGCTCAGTTACCTCTTTTTGAGCCTTATCAACAATCTGTAGGAGGTCTCCAAAAGTTGTCGAGCTCCACTGCTTAAGGGCTTTAGCTACCCTCTTCTGATTAAGCCAAAGGTTGATGAAGGGGTCAGGGTAAAGGTCTTTCTTCCAATGTTCTTTAATAATATTTAAGAAAGTTAAGTGCTGAGACCACACATTAAAATATCTAAAGGAGCTTTTATGGTTAGTCATCTTGTTCCCAATAGTGATCAGTAAAGTCCTGTGGTCAGAGCCAACAAGGCTTAGATGGGTAACAGATGTTTGCAAGAACTGTTGGATCCAATTGTCATTAGCAAGGACCCTATCCAACCTTTCCCACAAATCCTTCCTTCTCCAAGTAAAGGTAGGACCACAAAACCCCAGGTCAAAAAGCNATATATTTAGAAACACAAATATAATTATCTAAAGTTACTCTCTAATACCAAAGGTTATGTTAAATTTTAAAAATTTTCAAAATATAGCTAGCTGAGGAGAAATAAAATTAAGTTTCTTTTCTTTAAAAAAGAATTTTTCTTTCCTCCCAAACTTAAAATTTTAAAAGATTTAGCATGAAAAATTGATAAAATAAAGGGTGAAAGAAAACATTTAATACATAAAGAAAAAACTTACCTGTTGAAGATTCTGATATTGAAACTTAACTCTGAAATATTGTTGGTGCTAGTATGAAAAGCTATAATATTTAAAACATTAAATAACACTTAAAACATATAAAAATTTATTGAGAAAGAGTTAACTAAAAATACATTATACAAAGTACTAAAAACTAACAAAAGTACTAAAATGATTTCCAATGTAAAAACATTTTTATAATCCTATTGTTTGCAATACAACATAATATTTAAAATAAAGCAAAGTGTTACACTCTAAAAATAAACAATCACAACAATAAAGTACAACCAAACATAAACTAGACAAAAATTAAACTAAAACATCACCAATCATCATCTTGTTCTTCTTCCACATCCAAATTTTGCTGCTGATATGGGGTAAAAACAAGGTGAGTAGGAAATTGAACTAAGTGGTCACCCCTCATGTATCTGACCATCGCATCATCATATATTCAAACTTCTGTCTTATCAAATCATCATTGAGTGCACTTCTGGCCTCCATATTTTCCATTCTACTTTCCAATCTTATGATATCTCCCTATTGGATCATTATCTGCTCCATAAGTTCCTGAAGAGTAGGGGTACTAGAAGCAGTGGTACTTGAAGTAGAAGGAATATCCCTACTCCTACTTCCAGATCTCCATCCAACATGAGATTCATAAGGCTTAATATTGGCAGGCCCAATAGGTTTTAGAAGTTCAATCCTCTCCTCATCCATTCTAAAATCAACTCCTACCTGTTCACATAGTGTGAAGATCAGAGCAGGGTGTGCTAAACCACCAGTAGCCTCTCCTAAAGCAATAGAATGAGTGTTTTTATAAACAATAGAGCCTACATATATCCTTCTCATCTGCTGGATATGGAAGTTCAAGATGGCTTTATCCTTTGTAACCTTACTATGATGATTTGTTGATATCATTCTACCAGAAATAAAGTAGTTCCATGCCTTAGATACTACATTTAACATAGAAAGAGGGAAGTTTACCTTAACATCATTTTACCTTCCAAGCTCCTCTTCCATCAGTAAGTAAATAAATAACTTCATCTAAGGCCTCATTTGTAGCAGAAAATGATTTGTACTGATAGCTATACATGTCCTCTAACTGATAAAATCCATTAATTCTCCTTGGAGTAAATTCCACTTTAAAGTCTATTTAGTTTTTTTGAACACTAATTTTCATCTTAAAATAATTCACAAACAAGCATTTTCACAAACAACACCAAACTAACTTTTATATATGAAAATACACGTTTGAAAAATAAATTTTTCTAATCATACTTTCACATACATAAAGTAAATTAAATTATAATTCAAAGTTGAAATCAAGCCACAACACTAGAATGCTGACACGAAACTATACACACAATCAAAGTTAATATAGTTCTAAAGTAAAGCAAAGTAAAGTAAAGTAAATTCACACAATCAAATTAAAAACATAATTACTTTAAAATAATAGAGTCCAACTTCTTCAATTAATCTGCTTCATCTTTAGTACTTTCTCCTCCTCTAATATCGCCCATAGATTGGTAATGGACGCACAAATTGTAGAAGGGTCGGTACGGGAATTGATCAGTCAAATTTTCATCGATCCATCCATTTTTCTTGAACATCTACATCAATCCTGCTTCAATTGTTCCAGTCTGATCAAAGTTCTCCTTTATCCTCTAATCTAGGTGATAAAAAAGGTAGTTAAGATTTCTTATTGCATTCATAAAAATCTGAAGTTCTCTTTCCATTTTCTTCATTTTCTTCTCTAAAGCTATTGAAGTTCCAACTGTATTGGGCATTAATGGTGTTGAAGCATGTGATGAATGATCCAAGATAATATCCAATGCTTCATTTCTATTCCCAGTATAAATGTCATCAATAGGAATCATGGGTTCCCAAGATAATAATACTTTCTCCCAACTTTCATGTGGCACTTGAGACTGACTGCACAGTAAGAAAATTGTAGAAGGATGCCCCTGTCCATATATATGCCCATTCATAATAATACCCATAATAGATTTAAAAATAATCAATCTCACATCAATGTGCTTTTCCATTTAAATGCAATAGTTTAAAATGACACTTTCTCTTGTAACTCTACTAATCTTCATGGTAGGGAGTAATTTTGTAGATGTGAAGAAATGCCATTATTTTGATATTGGATTAAGCAGTGAAGCAGAGGAACTAACGCATCCCTCATCTCTGATTTCCCAATTATCATTTTCATTCGTCAAAAAGTTATATACATCTTGCATCATATCTCTCATTGGGATAAATATCATATAATGACAGATTGGAACATTTTCTATCATATAAAAATCATTAATTCAAGGTGAAGTAAATGGTACAGCCTTACCTCGAATGAAGACGACTCCTTAGGTAATTTCGTGTAAGCTAGCATAGAATTCCCTTACTATTGGTACAAAAACTGCAACGGTAGTTGTTCCCCGAAAAATATAGTTGTGTAAAATTTATAAAGTTGACTCTGCTTTACAACGATGCCAAAAACTTGATATGATATTTTATGAATAGTAACGTTAAGCACTTAATGTTGGGATTCTACACAAGTATACATATCATTATCAAGTAATACAAAACTTTCTATTTAAGTCTCAAATTTTGATCCCATGAGGAAGATTTAAATTTAAAATGATAAATTAACTAGAAAAATCACAGAAATAAAATGAAATTACTATCACTAATTTTGAATGTTTGAGATACTATCAGAACTAAATTATTAACTACTAGTAAAAATTTTAATGTAAGATTTAAAATAGTAACTACTAAACTATGTTTATGTGATGAAGTTTTCTAATATGAAAAAGCATCTTTCCCCCTACAATGAGTTTTTGGTGAAATGAGATGAAATAAATTGTTTAAATATGTATTATGCCAAATATGAGCAATTTTAATTCTCTACCATGATTAAGTGTTATAAAAAAACATTGGCTAATATCAGGTTTAGTCTCTAAATCTGTGGCTAGGCTAGGAGGATACTGGCTCTCACTCTAGAGCTCCCACTTCCCTTCCCCTGAAGGCTAACTCTCGCTTTAGTTTCTTAAACACTAAGATGAAATTGGGAATTTTAGTTTGTCACCGTAAAATAACTACATCTACACCCAACAATATTTATTTTCCTATTTATTTGCACTTAATTCCATGAGTAAAACACATCTCCATGGAATTAAATGTGATTCTCACTCTGTTGTAGAACTCATACTCCATTTCCCAGATCATATGTTTCACATCAGATGTTAACAATTCAATTGACCAGATCAAAAAGTAAATTAAGAACAGAGTTGAAAAACCAACACAATTTATTTTATATTTTAACATTGGCACATCCAAATTTTCTCTTCATTTCACCATATCTCAGAGTAGGGAAAAAGATAAAGGAAACTACTCAGACTTCATGAGAAAGATACAACAAAACAAAAATTTCATATATAAAAGAAATGTTCATACACTAATAATAAACAAACAACACTTATCTGAAACACTTCCTCAAAGAAAATCCTTTGTAGCCACTCTTAGGAAATATAGGAAGAAGAAATCTTTCACTTCTCTCCCTCTCCAACACTCTTAGAGAAGAATTCACTCTTAAACTCACCAAATAAACTCAAAACTATAAAGAAAAAACTAATGGACTCTAAGTGGCTACATGGAGTGTGGAATAACATGGAGGAGAGTGGAAAGTGGTTGAAGGGTGTGAAGGGGCGTGAAGGGGGGTCTTTTCTGATCAATTTTGGCTTTAAATAGAGCCTAAGGTCGGTTTTCCAATAGGTGCATCCAACAACTCTTCAAAAAGCGTCCAAATTAGCCAAATCTTCTAGAAATAGGGCCTGCACCGACACTGGCTCTGTCGGTGCCCATTCTGGCGTCGTCAGCACCAGTGGCCATTTAATTAGACCGCACTCTCTGTCAAATGACATCGTCGGCGCTGAACAATTCTTCAAATACTCCATTTAGACTCCAAATTCCATTCTTTTTTCTTCCTTTTTGCTCCAAGTTCTAAAAATCAACAACTTGCAATAAAACTTGAAAAATAAATTCCTTTAAAGTGTAATTTCACAAAAAAAAGGAGTATAAAATATGGGTTTAAAAATGCATATATTTTTGCTGTATCAATAGTGTAGCATAGAACTTCCCAACATCTCTGTACAATGATTTTCTCAATCTGTGAACTTGGATTAATCCATGATTGACAAAGCCTATCTCCTTGATAAATCTCTTTTTCATGATGACTTTGTGGTTTAATCTCTGCGCGTCAAAACTGATAAACTTTCTTTTATTGAAAACTCCATACTTGGAAGTATTTCTTGAATTGGAAGCCATAAAATTTGAAATTTGGAGGTTTCTGGTCATCCAAGGCTATTTTTAGGCCTTTAAAAATACCTCTCAACTGTTATTTAGGAGTGCGATCCCGCCAAAGTCTGCCAAATTTGTCCTGAATGCATGAAACTGGTCGGGACGCCGTAAGTGCTCCCAATAGCACTGTTGGCGCCATGGCCTGTGTAGACGGGCGCNCAAGAGGAAATATTCCAATGGCAAGTGTCCCAGCTGTACAAATAATTCTGGATATCTTTTGAGATGCTATCTCTAGTCCTATTCAGCAAGTTGAGTTTGTCCTTATTATTTCTGTCAAATTGGATAGTAGAGATGTAGCTGACAGACTGCTCCTTCAATAAGCCCCTCAAGAAGTCCTTAGACCAGGCATTACCAACCCAACAGTCCTTGACCAATAAATTCCCCTCATTTTCATCCTGCAAAGGTTCCAAACAGTCATTAGCACACCAGTTGTCTTTCCAGAAGTTAATATTCCCTTGTCCCAACTCCCATCTTAGCATATTATCAATGTCTTCTCTGGCCTTAAGCATTTGAACCCAAATTATGGAGTCTCCCACCCTCCTATTGACCTCCCCAGGGTGTACAAACTTGCAGTATTTGTCCTGCATGAAATTGGCCCATAAGCTTTCATTTTGTTTGAATTTAATCCACAGCTTACACAGGCTAATGTGTTGCATCTAGTGCAAGCCTTTAAAACCTAAACCACCAGCCTCCCATGGTTTAGCCACTTTTTGCCAACTAGCCCAAGCCACTTGTTTTCTGTTCCCAGCCTACAAAAATCTGTTGAAGGTTCTTTCCAGCAGCAAAGATGCGCTTCTTTTCATTGTTGTCACTTGGAGAGCATACAAAGGGATAGAGGTAAGAATACACTTCAGTAGGGTGATCCTTCCACCATTGGACAAAAAGGAGTTAGACCACCTCTGAAGAGTAGAGGTTATCTTATCAATAACCTCATCAAATTGTATCAATTTTGTTCTTCATCTGGTAAGATGGATCCCCAAGTATTTGAAGGGGAGGCTCAAGCTAGAGAAACTAGTGTAAGAATGCATCCAGTGCTTGATTGGTAGAGAGAATTTTTTGCTAATCAGAATCTCACATTTGTCCTTGTTTACATGTAGCCCAGACACCTGTTGGAAGTGTTGAAGGCACTCCATAATACACTTGGTAGCAGGCTTAGAAGCCCTAGTGAACAACAGGATGTCATCAGCATAGATCAGGTGGCTGATGTCCATCCTGGCTCTATTGTGGTAAGATTTGAAGCTTTTCCTATTCTCCTTGCAGTCCATCAGTCTAGAGAAGTAGTCCAAAACCAGTATGAAAATGGTGGGGGACAAAGGATCCCCTTGTTTAAGCCCTCTGGTAGCATTAAAGAAACCATGGGCTTTACCATTTATAAAAACTGAGTTAATGTTATCCTCAAGCCATCTTTTAATCATCTTGCAGCATTCCATAGAAAAGCCCCTAGCCTCTAAACATTCAATGATGAAATACCAATTAACCATGTCATTAGCCTTCATTAGATCAAGCTTGAAAATAGCATTTCCACCTCTGCAAGGTTTCTCCAAATCCTGCAGAAGTTCTTGAGCCAGAAGAATGTTATCCCCAATACTTCTACCTTTAACAAAGGCAGCTTGGTTGATGCTGACAAGATGAGGTAAGACAGGCTGAAGCCTATGAACAATGATTTTACTTATGGTCTTACTTATGAAATTATTTAAACTAAAAGTTCTGTACTGCTTCCAGCTGTCCTTGATAGAGGTCTTTGGGATAAAGACAATAGTAGAGGCACTAAAATAGTTAGGGAGTGAGTTTCCTTTGAAAAAATGTTGGATAGCTTTGATCACCTCCTCCTTGATGACTTCCCAAGCCTTCTTATAGAAGTCTGAAGTAAACCCATCAGGTCCAGCAGATTTAGAACTATCAATAGAATTCAAAGCAGATTTTATCTCCTCCTCATCAGGAATATCATTTAGGTGCAGATTAGCAGTGAACTTCTTGCTGTCTGTAAACAAATTGCTATCAATTTGCTCTCTATCACTGATGGTTCCATTCATAAGGCTGTGGCAATACTGCACAACACTTTCAGCAATTTCCTCTTCCTGCCTGAGCCAAGTACCATTCTGATCCTTAATAGAGTGGATATTGTTACATTACCTTTGGTGTTTGATGCAAGCATGGTAGAATTTAGTGTTCCTATCTCCTTCAGAAAATTTGGTTTTTGCTGCTTTTATTGAAGGAAATGGTCCTGCCACTGGATAGCATTTAAGAGTCTCTCATTAGCCTCAAGGAGAACAACCTCATCAATCCTTCCTTTGCTATGCTCCTCTTCCTGCTTAGTTACCTCCATTTCAGCCTTATCAACAATCTGTAGGAGGTATCCAAAAGTTGTCCATCTCCACTGCTTAAGGGCTTTAGCTACCCTCTTCTGATTAAGCCAAAGGTTGATGAAGGGGTCAGAGTGAAAGTCTTTCTTCCAATGTTCTTTAATAATATTTAAGAAAGTTAAGTGCTGAGACCACACATTCAAATATCTGAAGGAGCTTTTATGGTTAGTCATCTTGTTCCCAATAGTGATCAGTAAAGTCCTGTGGTCAGAGCCAGCAAGGCTTAGATAGGTAACCGATGTTTACAAGAACTATTGGATCCAATTGTCATTAGCAAGGACTCTATCCAGCCTTTCCCACAAATCCTTTCTTCTCCAAGTAAAGGTAGGGCCACAAAACCCTAGGTCAAAAAGCCCAGCTTTTTGGATATTATCATTGAAGTATGATATATTGATGGGATTGGGAGGTCTGCCCCCCTTCCTTTCAGCAGGAGAGGAAACACAATTGAAGTCTCCTCCCACCAGCCAGGCCTTGCCAACTGAATTTTGGATGAGCAGCAAAGATTCCCACAGATCAATTCTAGCTGCTTTAAAACTGCTAACATAGACAAAAGAAGCAAAAACTTCCATATCCATAAAACTAAGATTCATGTGTAAGATTTGAGTATGGTTAAGTAGGATAGAGCACTTCGTCTCTTTCCTACAAAAAACCCAAATTTTATTTCTAATATTAGTGAACAGATTGAAGCCAGGGAAGGCTTTAGCAATTTTCAAAGTGTTGAGATGAACCATGGGTTCCAAAATGTCAAAACACAAAAGTTTATGTTTCTTATTCAGGTATTTAAGTTTTTTTAATGATAGGGGGTGGGCAATCCCCCTAATGTTCCAACACAACATATTAATCATGGGGATGGGGGAGAGGAGTAAGGTTGGGACCTGGACCTAGTCCTCCCTCTATTTTTGTTAGAACCCAATTTTGTCTGATTAGTATGAACCTCCAAACTCTGAAGCTCCTTGCCTTTTCCAAGATCTTGTCCTTCAAGTTTATAATTCTTTTTCTTTTTAGCTTTCTAAATTTGCCAATCTGACTCCAGCTCTTTCTTCATATCTTCTACTAGTATCTGACTAGGAGGTTCCACCACTGAATCCACCACTGGATTCTTTACATTTCTGGGAGGTGGGGAGATAAACACCTTCCCCACTAGCTCAGCCTCTAGTTGGATCTCCAGTTCCTTATCCTTTGTAGATGTTTGGCCAACTGTCTTTTCCACACTAGGTGAGTCTTGTTGGGTGGGAGATTTCTCAGTCCCTTCAACAAGCAAGGTCTTCTTTTGCAATTCTATATTTCCAACATCCTGGATATTGTTAGTGACAGCCTCCAACTCCTGTTGAGGTTGGTGGTTAGTCCTTCTAATGGGGGGTTTCAACCTGTAGCATCTCTCCCTGTTATGTCCAAACATTTTGTAATGTTGGCAGTAGTNGCCAAAGGTTGATGAAGGGGTCAGGGTGAAGGTCTTTCTTCCAATGTCATTTAATAATATTCAAGAAATTTAAGTGCTGAGACCACACATTCAAATATCTAAAGGAGCTTTTATGGTTAGTCATCTTATTTCCAATAGTGATCAGTAAAGGTCTGTGGTTAGAGCCAGCAAGACCTAGATGGGTAATAGATGTCTGCAAGAACTGTTGGATCCAATTTTCATTAGCAAGAACTCTATCCAGCCTTTCCCACTAATCCTTCCTTCTCCAAGTAAAGGTAGGACCACAAAACCCCAGGTCAAAAAGCCCAGCTTTTTGGATATTATCATTAAAGTATGATATATTGATGGGATTGGGAGGTCTGCCCCCCTTCCTTTCAGCAGGAGAGGAAACACAATTGAAGTCTCCTCCCACCAGCCAGGCCTTGTCAACTGAACCTTGGATGAGCTGCAAAGATTTCCACAAATCAATTCTAGCTGCTTTAGAACTGCCAGCATAGACAAAAGAAGCAAAATCTTCCATATCCATAAAACTAAGATTCATGTGTAAGATTTGGGTATGGTTAAGTAGGATAGAGCACTACATTTATTTCCTACAAAAAACCCTAATTTTATTGCTAATATTAGTGAACAGATTGAAGCCAGGGAAGGCTTTAGCAATTTTCAAAGTGTTGAGATGAACCATGGGTTCCAAAATGGAAAAACACCAAAGTTTATGTTTATTATTTAGGTATTTAAGTCTTTTCAATGATAGGGGGTGGGCAATCCCCCTAATGTTCCAACACAATATATTAATCATGGGGAGGGGGAGAAGAGAAAGGTTGGGACCTGGACCAAGTCCTCCCTCTATTTTTGTTAGAACCATTTTTGTTTGATTAGTATGAACCTCCAAACTCTGAAGCTCCTTGCCTTTTCCAAGATCTTATCCTTCAGGTTTATAATTCTTTTTCTTCTTAGCTTTCTGAATTTTCCAATCTGAATCCAGCTCTTTCTTCATATCTTCTACTACTTTCTGACTAGGAGGTTCCACCACTGAATCCACCACTAGATTCTTTACATTTCTGGGAGGTGGGGAGATAAACACCTCCCCCACTGACTCAGCCTCTGGTTCGATCTCCAGTTCCTTATCCTTTGTAGATGTTTGGTCAACTGTCTTTTCCACACAGGGTGACTCCTGTTGGTGGGAGACTTCTCAGTCTTATCAGCAAGCAAGGTCTTCTTTTGCACTTCTATATTTCCAGTATCTTGGATATTGTTAGTGACAGCCTCCAACTCCTGTTGAGGTTGGTGGTAAGTCTTTCTATTGGGGGGTTTCAACCTGTAGCATCTCTCCCTATTATGTCCAAATATTTTGTAATGTTGGCAGTAGTGTGGTCTTTGCTCCATGACGACTTCTTGCCAGAACCCTCTCTGAGTGTCCCCAATCCAAATTCTCTTAACATCAGGGAGGGTAACATCCCTTTCCACTATGATTCTTGCACTGGCTGGTCTGACCTTTTTAAAAGTAGCAGCATCAAACTTTAAGGGTGTACCCAAGATGCACCCAATATTGAACAATGCATTTAGTTTAAATAAATGCAAAGGCAGTTTAGGTAACTTATACCAAATAGGCACTATGGCAGGTCCTTGTGATGGATCATAATCAGGTGACAATTTTAAAATTTTCATTTCTATTCCAGCAATGATGATGGATTGCTTTGCAAAAATTCTGGTAGGATTCACCCTTTAAAAAGGCTATTGAAAATTATTAGCAGTCATTTCTCCAATTAAAGCAAAGGCGTCATGAAATGGTTTTGACATCAATGAACCACCAGCAGCGACATTCGTAATTGATCTATAAGATCCAACTAACCCATTATAAATGTTTGAATTATTAACCAATCTGGTATATCATGGTGTGGACACTTTCTTAAGAGTTCTTTAAATTTTCCCATGCTTCATAAATAAATTCCCCTTCAAATTGATTAAATGATGTAATATCATTTCTAAGCTTCAAAATTTTTTAAGGTGGAAAATATTTAGCAAGGAATTTTTGTGCCAAATTTCCTCAAGTTCTGATAGATCCAGGTGCTAACGAATTTAACCACATCTTAGCTTTATCGCTCAGTGAGAAAGGAAATAACCTAAGTCTTATGGAATCATCTGATACACCATCATATTTAAATGTATCACACAATTCTAGAAAATTGGCAAGATATAAATTTGGATCTTCAGTTGGTGATCTCCCAAACTGATTATTTGATACCATTTGGATAATAGCAAGTTTAAGCTCAAATGAATTAGCCACTATAGTAGGTTTTTGAATACTACAATGAAGTTCATCTACAGTAGGGTTGGCATAATCTCTTAAAGGTCTAAACTCTTGAGTAATTTCAGCATTTTGATCATTTTAATTTGATCATTTGGCATAGTCCTCTTCTTTAGTTAGCTGGATTAGGAGATGCCTTCCATCCAACAGCCCTAGCTTCCAATCTGNTCACACAATTCTAGAAAATTGGCAAGATATAAATTTGGATCTTCAGTTGGTGATCTCCCAAACTGATTATTTGATACCNATATCTGACTAGGAGGTTCCACCACTAAATCCACCACTGGATTCGTTACATTTCTGGGAGGTGGGGAGATAAACACCTTCCCCACTGGCTCAGTCTCTGGTTGGATCTCCAGTTCCTTATCCTTTGTAGATGTTTGGCCAATTGTCTTTTCCACACAGGGTGAGTCCTGTTGGGTGGGAGATTTCTCAGTCCCTTCAGCAAGCAAGGTCTTCTTTTGCAATTCTATATTTCCAACATCCTGGATATTGTTAGTGACAGCCTCCAACTCCTGTTGAGGTTGGTGGTAAGTCCTTCTAATGGGGGGTTTCAACCTGCAGCATCTCTCCCTGTTAAGTCCAAATATTTTGCAATGTTGGCAGTAGTGTGGTCTTTGCTCCATGATGACTTCTTGCTAGAATCCTCTCTGAGTGCCCCCAATCCAAATTCTCTTAACATGAGGGAGGGTAACATCCCTTTCCACTAAGATTCTTGCACTGGCTGGTCTGGCCTTATTAAAAGTAGCCAGAATCAACCTTCAAGGGTGTACTCAAGGTGCACCCAATATTGAACAATGCATTTAGTTTAAATAAATGCAAAGATAGTTTAGGTAACTTAAACCAAATAGGCACTGTGGGAGGTTCTTGTGATGGATCATAATCAGGTGACCATTTTAAGATTTTCACTTCTGTTCCAGCAATGATGATGGATTGCTTTGCAAAAATTCTGGCATAGTCCTCTTCTTTAGTCAGCTGGATTAGGAGATTCCTTCCATTCAACAACCCTAGCTTCCAATCTGAAATTTTCAGAGATTCAAAGTATTTTCTTACTAGTTCCATCTTTGGATGTCCCAANAAGTTTCATCTTTGGATGTCCCAAGCTGAATTTGTCAATTAAAGTGATTTGAACCTCCATGTTTAAATCAGTAAGCTCATTTTCAGAGAAAAAAGTAGCAGGTTCCCCATCTTTGGTACCCACAAGGTTAATGCAAGAGGCAGAACCTCTCCCAACAGCAGTGTTACGAAAATCTTGGGGGAAGACCAGTAAATCAGGATCCAGGAGAGGGGAGGAGGGATTTCCAACCACCCCAGCATAGGTGGCTTTGGTCCATTGCAAGTTAGTTTCCAAGTCAATAGGGGTAGTCATGTTCCAGACCAGAACCCCAAATTGGGAAAAGGCTCCAGGCCACACACAAACACCAGCTAAGTAAGTAAGAAACCAACCAGCTGCTATCCAGTAACNAGTGAATTGAACCTCCATGTTTAAATCGGCAAGCTCATTTTCAGAGAAAAAAGCAGCAGGTTCCCCATCTTTGGTACCCACAGGGTGAATGCAAGAGGCAGAGCCTCTCACAACAGCAGTGTTATGAAAATCCTGGGGGAAGACTAGAAAATCAGGATCCAGGAGAGGAGAGGAGGGATTTCCAACCACCCCAGCATGGGTGGCTTTGGTCCATTTCAAGTTAGTTTCCAACTCAATAGGGGTATTCATGTTCCAGACCAGGACCCCCAAAAGGGAACAGGCTCCAGGCCACACACAAACACCAGCTAAGTAAGTAAGAAACCAACCAGCTGCTACCCAGTAACAGGAGCTTCCCAAAGGCAGCAAATCCACAGCTTCCAAGCAAAATACAGGGAACACCAAGAAAATACAGAAGAAAAAACAGAAGGAGAAAACCAGCTTCAGCTTCCCAATGTAATAGTAAAAGCTTCACAAAATCAGCAAGAAGCCTCAACTTCCCCCAACAAAGACACCAAGAACAAAGCAGAAGGTTCCAAACAGGCCAAAGGAACTTCTTTAAGATCCAGCCAGCTCTTAGAAAAATCTTCACAGCAAAACTTTGCAGCTCCATTACAGCCAAAACCCTAGCGGAGCTCTGCTAGGTCCAGCAGCCANCAAGAAAATAAAGAAGAAGAAACAGAAGGGGAAAATCAGCTTCAGCTTCCCAATGTAATAGTAAAAGCTTCACAAAATCAGCAAGAAGCCTCAACTTCCCCCAACAAANCTTAATCTACTCCAAATCTCCTTGGCAAAGTTGCACCTGAAGAAAAGTTGATCTCTAGTGTCCTGATCTAGCTTGCATAGATGTCATCTAGAAGGGCCTTTCAGGCCTTGAAGTTTCAGAATATAAACAGTGGGGAGAAGGTTATTAAGAACTCTCCAAGCAAAGATCAGCATGGAAGGGGTGAGGTGTTTTTGACAAGAGGAAATATTCCACTGGCAAGTTTCCCAGCTATACAAATAATTCTGGATATATTTTGAGATGTTATCTCTAGTCCTATTCAGCAAGTTGAGTTTTTCCTTATTATTTCTGTCAAATTGGATAGTCGAGATGTAGCTGGCAGACTGCTCCTTCAGTAAGCCCCTCAAGAAGTCTTCAGACCAAGCATTGCCAACCCAGCAGTCCTTGACTAATAAATTCCCCTCCTTTTCATCCTACAAAGGTTCCAAACGGTCATTAGCACACCAATTTTCTTTCCAAAAGTTAATATTCCCTTGTCCCAACTCCCATCTTAGCAACTTATCAATGACTTCTCTGGCCTTAAGCATTTGAACCCAAATTCTGGAGTCTCCCACCTTCCTATTGACCTCCCCAAGGTGTACAGACTTGCAGTATTTGATCTGTATGAAATTGGCCCATAAGCTTTCATTTTGTCTGAATTTAATCCACAGTCTACACAGGCTAATGTGTTGCATCTGGTGCAAGCCTTTAAAACCTAAACTACCAGCCTCCCATGGTTTAGCCACTTTTNTGTACAGATAGTTCTGGATATCTTTTGAGATGTTATCTCTAGTCCTTTTCAGCAAGTTGAGTTTTTCCTTATTATTTCTATTAAATTGGATAGTAGAGATGTAGCTGGCAGATTGCTCCTTCAATAAGCCCCTCAAGAAGTCCTCAGACCAAGCATTGCCAACCCAGCAATCCTTGACCAATAAATCCCCCTCTTTTTCATCCTAGAAAGGTTCCAAACAGTCATTAGCATGCCAGTTGTCTTTCCAGAAGTTAAAATTCCCTTGTCCCAACTTCTATCTTAGCAGCTTATCAATGTCTTATTTGGCCTTAAGCATCTGAACCCAAATTCTGGAGTCTCCCACCTTCCTATCGACCTCCCCAGTGTGTACAGACTTGCAGTATTTGGCTTGCATGAAATTGGCCTATAAGCTTTTATTTTGTCTGAATCTAATCCACAGCTTACACAGGCTAATGTGTTGCATCTGCTTCAAGCCTTTAAACCTAAACCACCAGCCTCCCATGGTTTAGCCACTTTTTGCCAACTAGCCCAAGCCACTTGTTTTCTGTTCCCAGCCCACAAAAATCTATTGAAGGTTCTTTCCAGCAGCAAAAATGTGCTTCTTTTCATTGTTTCCACTTGGAGAGCATACAAAGGGATAGAGGTAAGAATACTCTTCAGTAGGGTGATCCTGCCACCATTGGACAAAAAGGAGTTAGACCACCCCTGAAGAGTAGAGGTTATCTTATCAATAACCTCATCAAATTGGATCAATTTTGTTCTTCCTCTGGTAAGATGAATCCCTAACTATTTGAAGGGGATGCTCAAGCTAGAGAAACCAGTGTAAGAATGCATCCATTGCTTGATTTGTAGAGAGAATTTTTTGCTAATCAGAATCTCACATTTGTCCTTATTTACCTATAGCCCAGACACCTGTTGGAAATGTTGAAGGCACTCCATAATACACTTGGTAGCAGGCTTAGAAGCCCTAGTGAACAACAGGATGTCATCAGCATAGATCAGGTGGCTGATGTCCATCCTGGCTCTATTATGGTAAAAGTTGAAGCTTTTCCTATTCTCCTTGCAGTCCATCAGTCTAGAGAAGTAGTCCAAAATTAGTATAAAAATAGTGGGGGACAAATGATCCCCTTGTTTAAGCCCTCTGGTAGCTTTAAAGGAACATGATGAAATCCCAGTTAACCATGTCATAAGCCTTCATTAGATCAAGCTTAAAAATAGCATTTCCCCCTCTGCAAGGTTTCTCTAAATCTTGCAGAAGTTCTTGAGCCAGAAGAATGTTATCCCCAATACTTATGCCTTTAACAAAGGCAGCTTGGTTGATGCTGACAAGATGAGGTAAAACAGGCTGAAGCCTATGAACAATGATTTTACTTATGGTCTTACTTATGACATTGTTTAAACTTAATGTTTTGTACTGCTTCCAGTTGTCCTTGATAGAGGTCTTTAGGATAAAGACAATAGTGGAGGCACTGAAATAGTTAGGGAGTGAGTTTCCTTTGAAAAAATGTTGAATAGCTTTGATCACCTCTTCCTTGATGACTTCCCAAGCCTTCTTATTGAAGTCTGAAGTAAACCCATCAGGTCCAGCAGATTTGGAACTGTCAATAGAGCTCAAAGCAGATTTTATCTCCTCCTCATCAGGAATATCATTTAGGTGCAGATTAGTAGTGAACTTCTTGCTGTCTTAAACAAATTGCTGTCAATTTGCTCTCTATCACTGATGGTCCCATTCATAAGGCTGTGGCAATACTGCACAGCTCTTTCAGCAATTTCCTCTTCCTGCCTGAGCCAAGTACAATTCTGATCCTTGATAGAGTGGATAGTGTTACATTTCCTTTGGTATTTGATGCAAGCNCTTCTTCTTTTGGTAAGATGGATCCCCAAGTATTTGAAGGGGAGGCTCAAGCTAGAAAAACCAGTGTAAGAATGCATCCATTGTTTGATTGGTAGAGAGACTTTTTTACGAATCAGAATCTCACATTTGTCCTTGTTTACCTATAGCCCAGACACCTGTTGGAAATGTTGAAGACACTCCATAATAAACTTTGTAGCAGGCTTAGAAGCCCTAGTGAACAGCAGGATGTCATCAGCATAGATCAGGTGGTTGATGTCCACCCTGGCTCTATTGTGGTAAGAGTTGAAGCTTTTCCTATCCTCCATGCAGTCCATCAGTCTAGAGAAGTAGTCTAAAACCAGTATGAAAATGGGGGGGGGGGGACAAAGGATCCCCTTGNGCTTAGAAGCACTAGTAAACAGCAGGATGTCATCAGCATAGATCAGGTGGCTGATGTCCATCCTAGCTCTATTGTGGTAAGAGTTGAAGCTTTTCCTATTCTCCTTGCAGTCAATCAGTCTAGAGAAGTAGTCCAAAACCAGTATGAAAATGGTGGGGGACAAAGGATCTCCTTGTTTAAGCCCTCTGGTAGCTTTAAAGAAACCATGGGCTTTACCATTTATAAAAACTGAGTTAATATTATCCTCAAGCCATCTTTTAATAATCTTGCAGCATTCCATAGAAAAGCCCCTAGCCTCCAAACATTCACTGATGAAATCCCAGTTAACCATGTCATAAGATTTCATCAGATCAAGCTTGAAAATAACATTTCCCCCTCTGTAAGGTTTCTCTAAATCTTGCAGAAGTTCTTGAGCCAGAAGAATGCTATCCCCAATACTTCTACCTTTAACAAAGGCAGCTTGGTTGATGCTGACAAGATGAGGTAAGACAGGCTGAAGCCTGTGAACAATGATTTTACTTATGGTCTTACTTATGACATTATTTAAACTCAAAGTTTTGTACTGCTTCCAGCTGTCCTTGATAGAGGTCTTTAGGATAAAGACAATAGTAGACGCACTGAAATAGTTAGGGAGTGAGTTTACTTTGAAAAAATGTTGGATAGCTTTGATCACCTCTTCCTTGATGACTTCCCAAGCCTTCTTATAGAAGTCTGAAGTAAACCCATCAGGTCCAGCAGATTTGGAACTATCAATAGAATTCAAAGCAGATTTTATCTCCTCCTCATCAGGAATATCATTTAGGTGCAGATTAGCAGTGAACTTCTTGCTGTCTGTAAATAAATTGCTGTCAATTTGCTCTCTATCATTGATGATCCCATTCATAAGGCTGTGGCAATACTGCACAACACTTTTAACAATTTCCTCTTCCTACCTGAGCCAAGTACCATTCTGATCCTTGATAGAGTGGATAGTGTTACATTTCCTTTGGTATTTGATGCAAGCATGGTAGAATTTAGTGTTCCTATCTCCTTCAACAAATTTGGTTTTTGCTGCCTTCTGTTGAAGGAAATGGTCCTGCCACTGGATAACATTTAAGAGTCTCTCATTAGCCTCAAGAAGAACAACCTCATCAAATTTTCCTTTGCTATGCTCCTCCTCCAGCTCAGTTACCTCCTTTTCAGTCTTATCAATAATCTGTAGGAGGTCTCCAAAAGTTGTCCAGCTCCACTGCTTAAGGGCTTTAGCTACCCTCTTCTGATTAAGCCAAAGGTTGATGAAGGGGTTAGAGTGAATGTCTTTCTTCCAATGTTCTTTAATAATATTCAAGAAAGTTAAGTGTTGAGACCACACATTCAAATATCTGAAGGAGCTTTTATGGTTAGTCATCTTGTTCCCAATAGTGATCAGTAAAGGCCTGTGGTTAGAGCCAGCAAGGCTTAGATGGGTAACAGATGTCTGCAAGAACTGTTGGATCCAATTATCATTAGCAAGGACTTTATGCAGCCTTTCCCACAAATCCTTCCTTCTCCAAGTAAAGGTAGAACCACAAAACCCCAGGTCAAATAGACCAGCTTTTTGGATATTATCATTGAAGTATGATATATTGGTGGGATTGGGAGGTCTGCCCCCCTTCCTTTCAGCAGGAGAAGAAACACAATTGAAGTCTGCTCCCACCAGCCAGACCTTGTCAACTGAATTTTGGATGAGCTGCAAAGATTCCCGCAGCTCAATTCTAGCTGCTTTAGAACTACCAGCATAGGCAAAAGAAGCAAAAAACTTCCATATCCATAAAACTAAGATTCATGTGTAAGATTTGGGTATGGTTAAGTAGGATAGAGCACTTAATTTCTTTCCTACAAAAAACCCAAATTTTATTACTAATATTAGTGAACAGTTTGAAGCCAGGGAAGGCTTTAGAAATTTTCAAAATGTTGAGATGAACCATGGGTTCCAAAATGGCAAAACACCAAAGTTTATGTTTCTTATTTAATTATTTAAGTATTTTTAATGATAGGGGGTGGGAAGTCCCCCTAATGTTCCAACACAACATATTAATCATGAGGATGGGGGAGAGGAGTAAGGTTGGGACCTGGACCTAGTCCTCCCTCTATTTTTGTTAGATCCCAATTTTGTCTGATTAGTATGAACCTCCAAACTCTGAAGCTCCTTGCCTTTTCCAAGATCTTTTGCTTTAGGTTTATAATTCTTTTTCTTCTTAGCTTTCTGAATTTGCCAATCTGACTCCAGCTCTTTCTTCATATCTTCTACTAGTATCCGACTAGGAGGTTCCACCACTGAATCCACCACCGGATTCTTTACATTTCTGGGAGGTGGGGAGATAAACACCTCCCCCACTGACTCAGCCTCTGGTTGGATCTCCAGTTCCTTATCCTTTGTAGATGTTTGGCCAACTATCTTTTCCACACAGAGTGAGTCCTGTTGGGTGGGAGACTTCTCAGTCCCTTCAGCAAGCAAGGTCTTCTTTTGCACTTCTATATTTCCAACATCCTGGATTTGTTAGTGACAGCCTCCAAATCCTGTTGAGGTTGGTGGTAAGTCCTTCTAATGGGGGGTTTCAACCTGTAACATCTCCCTCTGTTATGTCCAAACATTTTGCAGTGTTGGCAGTAGTGTGGTCTTCGCTCCATGATAACTTCTTGCCAGAACTCTTTCTAAGTGCCCCCAATCCAAATTCTCTTAACATCAGGGAGGGTAACATCCATTTCCACTAAGATTCTTGCACTGGCTGGTCTGGCCTTATTAAAAGTAGCAGCATCAACCTTCAAGGGTGTACCCAAGGTGCACCCAATATTGAACAATGCATTTAGTTTAAATAAATGCAAAGGCAGTTTAGGTAACTTAAACCAAATAGGCACTGTGGGAGGTTCTTGTGATGGATCATAATCAGGTGACCATTTTAAGATTTTCATTTATGTTCCAGCAATGACGATGGATTGCTTTGCAAAAATTCTGGCATATTCCTCTTCTTTAGTTAGCTGAATTAGGAGATGCCTTCCATCCAACAACCTTAGCTTACAATCTGAAATTTTCAGAGATTCAAAGTATTTTCTTACTAGTTCCATCTTTGGATGTCCCAAGCTGAATTTGCCAATTAAAGTGAATTGAACCTCCATGTTTAAATCAGCAAGCTCATTTTCAGAGAAAAAAGCAGCAAGTTCCCCATCTTTGGTACCCACAGGGTGAATGCAAGAGGCAGAACCTCTCCCAGCAGTAGTGTTATGAAAATCCTGGGGGAAGACCAGCAAATCAGGATCCAGGAGAGGGGAGGAGAGATTTCCAACCACCCCAGCATACGTGGCTTTGGTCCATTGCAAGTTAGTTTCCAAGTTAATAGCGATATTCATGTTCCAGACCAGGACCCCTAAAAGGGAAAAAGGCTCCAGGCCACACACAAACACCAGCTAAGTAAGGAAACCAACCAGCAGCTACCAAGTAACAAGAGCTTCCCAAAGGCAGCAAATCCACAGCTTCCAAGCAAAATACAGGGAACACCAAGAAAATACAGAAGAAAAAATAGAAGAAGAAAATCAGCTTCAGCTTGCCAATGTAACCGTAAAAGCTTCACAAAATAAGCAAGAAGCCTCTACTTCCCCCAACAAAGCCACCAAGAACAAAGCAGAAGGTTCCAAACAAGCCAAATTGACTTCTTCAAGCTCCAGCCAGCTCTAAGAACAAACTTCATAGCAAAACCTGACAGCTCAATTACAGCCAAAACCCTAGCAGAGCTTTGCTGGGTCCAGCTGCCACCACCATGTTTATATATATTCAAAATCAAAATTATTTGAAATACAATTAAGAACAAATAAACTTTTAAGTTTCTTTAAAATTTTTCTTCCCCCCAAACTTAAATTTTTAAAAGAACTAAAACATTTAGCATCATATATAAAAGCAGGAATGAAAACTGACTATAACCTGCTTGCATGAATTTTCATATCCTAAATATGCAAGTGCAAAAATTAAAAATAGAAGTAGAAAATTAAATTGATCAAAATTTTAATTCTACTTAATATAAAAAGATTTATTAGACTTTTATGCTGTGGAGTATAACTGAAAAACAAATAAACACATTGGCAAACAAAAATAATTGCAACATAAAGAAAAATAACTTGTAGTAAATTGAATTTTTTTTAACATGCAACTCTTAAGTAAAAAGTTAGTTAAATTTTAAAATTTTCCAAGATTTTGAATTAAGTTCAACAAACACTAACTAATTGCACCAAAAAACACAATTAACATAATTACTACCACAAAAACATACTAATTACACAAAAGTACAAATACATCACATATATGTCTACAAAACACAACAACTAAAACTAATAATTTCAATAATCTCAACTGAAAACAATAAGTACAGAATACCTGCACAATCCACAATACATAAATAAAAAATAACATTAAACAGAAAACACAACTACAAATCTAACTAAGCATCATCTTCCTCATCACTAACATCACTACGCCAAGTAGTTGTAGGCTCATATGGTGGATATCTAGAGTACTGAGGAAATACTACATCTTGGTTACCTCTATTGAGATGCTCCATAGCTGTGCTGTATTCCTCCTCATAATCACTTCTTCTTCTCATATACCCATCCTTATGCTCAGAAAAATGCTCTAAATTTGCACTTTTCATTGGTATAAATAAAATTATTCATTATCCTTTCTATAAGCTGTGACTGTGTATCAAAACTAGAATTCTGGCCTCGTGATGTAGAAGCATGTAAAGTAGAGGTTTGTGAAGTAGAGGAAGCAGAACTACTAGAGAATCCACCCTTCAAACAAAAAATAGAATGATGTGAATAAGTCTTCATAGTCATACTGGTAATGGGCTTCAGTGGCTGTAAGATCTCCTCACACCTACATATCTAAGACAAGACTGCTCACATAACAAAAATATCAAGGATTCAAATCCCAAACTTACGACATTAGCAGCAATGGAAAAACTGGTAATAACTCCATAAATCAATCCTCCAATATCAATCGATTAGGACTGTTGAATACAGTAGTTCAAGGTTGCTCTCTCTCGAGTCACTTCAGTCAGATGATTTGTAGGTAGCAGACCGACAAAGATTAAATAGTGCTATGCCTTTGCATTGGCATCCAACTTTGAGGAAGAAAACCTTACTCTTCTTTCATTTGTAATCTTCCATAATCCTCTCCCATCAGTTAAAGATGATATAATCTCATCTAGCTCATCCTCAGTTAGACTATAGTTTGCATAAAAACACAAAGTAATAGGAGGCAAATGGTAAAACTGATTCATTACCTTAGGAGAAAATGGTACTATCTTCCCCCATACTATGACTCCTAACGCATCATCCTCCGAGAGATTTGCATAGAACTCTCATACTACAGATATCATGATGACAACAAAAAAATAACAGAACGGTGTCCACAGGCGACTAACAATCAACTCTTCAGCAACTCCTCCCGGACTTTTGAAACATTGCTCAGAAATTAGTTTCCTTGTATGTAAAGGACCATTGTATCTGTCTTGAGCTCTCGAACTAACAAATTTACTTGAATCGAATGGAGCTTTTCCTTTACTTCTTTTCATTCTTGGTGCCATTTTCTAAGAAAATGTATAAAATTCAAAATAAATTCCATAATCAACTCCAAATAATAAAACACAACTCCTAAAAGCTTAAACTAACAAATCTATACATTTTCCATCAATTTTTTCAAAATTTTCACCATAAACATTGATTTTCAGGTAGCTCATGAATGCATTTAAAGTACATGGTGAAAATAAAAATTTTTTGCATAGATGTGAAGCTTATATCTGAAGAAGATCAAATCTAATGAATTTGGCTTGAATTCACCAAGAAATTCTCACTTAAAATGATTCCCTAGCTCTCTAAATCGCCAAAACTCGACGAAAAAGGTGAAGTGGAGTGGTTTAATGGCGATTTTCAGACCAAAAATTCACTTAAAATTGTTTGCGAACTACTTTTCATGAACCGACTCTTAAACGCAAATGGTTTGGCGCTTAGGTGCCCATCTATTTGTTTAGTCACGGCTTAAGCGTGGGATTTGACGCTTTGGTGCCAGTGCACAAATTTTGATTTTTTTTCATTTAAGAGAAATTCACTCCTAGCCTAAGTCAACCAACCTTTTATGGTCTAAAACAATTCTATATACTATTCTCTTCCCTTTCACTTTCTTCTAACTCAAGTTTCACCAATTTAAGCTAACTCGATTCAATACTAAATAACACAAAATTTTTCACAAACAAAACACTTATATTCATTCACAAATGATTACAAACATTTTTTGAATACATAAATTCTTTATCCAAATAGTCTTGGATAAGAAAATTCCTAACACAGACTCTAAACAAACTTAACATATAAAAACACTTTAAAACACACTTAACATTAACAAACAAACATTAAACACACGAACATTAAACATAAGCACTAAATCACAAACTGAGTTCGATTCTCTAGTTGATGGAACAAATTCCGGCCTATCATTAGTCTTTCCTTTAGCATTTGGTATGTATATCTGAAAGAACAAGCGATGATTAAAAACACTGGTTGAATCTTATTCAATCCACTTGTTCTTCATATACATAGCCTTATCTGCTTCTTCTATAAAGTTGATATGGTTAAACTGCAACTTTAGTTGCTATCCCATATAATCCAGATGTGCATTAACTTCCATCACTTTTGCTTCAATTGAAGCCTCAATTGTCTCAATTTTAGTGTTCTTTTCTGCTATTCCTTCAATATTAATGGCTAGAAAATCGTTATGCATCTCTTGCACACTATGACTAATAAACTTATTTCTCATTGCTTCTTCCTTCTTCTTCAAATCACTCTCCCAAGATGACATTTTTCCAAGACTCTCTCTTTTCACTTAGAATGTATGAGTAAAATGAAGGTGAGGTGAGATTTCTCCTCATGCCCCCTCTATTTATAGGCTTTAAACCCATCCTAAAACTCATAGGCACATCTTCAAACTGCTCTTACACGTTCAAGCCAACCAATTTGCAGTTATAACTTCTAGAAACTGAAATTCTCACATGTTTTTTCTTAACTGTCGTGCTTAAGTGACGGATTTTGGTGCTTAAGCGCTAGTGCTCAATTTAGCACAGGTAAACTTAATGTATGATACACAAAAAATATATGCATTTTTAGACAAATATTTTATACCTATTTTGATGATATTGCACTTTAATGGAAGTTATTTTGATGTTTTCTTGCAGTTTATTGATTTTAGGGCTTAAAGCAAAAATAAAGCAAAAAAGAATGAAATTTGAAGTCAAAATGACGTCTTTGAAGAAATGCTCAGCGCCGACATCATAGAACAAGTAAACGCAGAGATTTTTAACTCAGCGCCTACAACGCCAGACCAGCACCGAGGGCGCTAAAGGCGGTGCATACCCCATTTCTAGAAGGTTCGATGTATTTGGACGATTTTTGAAGAGTTTTTGGAGGCACCTCTTGGAGAATTGACCTTGGGCTCTATTTGGGGCTGAATTTCATTAGAAAAAGTGCTCCTCTATGTTTTTCACTCTACTTTCACTTTTTTGCACCATATCATTCCATTCCACTTCCATATTGGAGTCAATTAGTGATTTTATTTTCATAGTTTAGAGTTTTGTGGTGAGATTTAGTGTGACACTTTTTATAAGAGTGTTGGAGAAGGAGAAAAGTGAAAGATATCTTCTTCCTGAATTTTTAAGGAAAGGCTACAAAGGATTTGCTTTGAGAAAGAGTTTTCAGATAAGTATTGTTTGTTTATCAGTATTGTATGAACTTTCTTTTATATATGAAATTTTTTTTTATTCTTTCTTTCTCATGACGTCTAAGTAGTTCCCTCAATCTTTCTCCATACTCTGAGATATGGTGAAATGAAGAGATAATATGAATGTGCCAATATTAAATTATAAAATAAATTATAATGATTTTTCACCGAACTTAATTTACTTTTTGATCTGGCTAATTAAATTGTTAAAATGTGTTGTGAAACATATGATCCGGGAAATGGAGAATGAGTTCTACAACAGAGTAAAGATCACATTTGATTCCATGAAAGAGAACATCGTTTGTGGAATTAAATTCAAATAAATATGGAAATATTCTTTGTCAGGTGTAGAATTAGAGAATCTTTAGGGTGACAGACTAAAATCTTCAATTCAGTCTTAGTGTTTAAAAACTGAAGCGAGAGCTAGTCTTCAAGTGAAAGGAAGTGGGAGCTCTAGAGTGGGAGCCGGTATCCTCCTGGCCTATCCACAGATTTAGGGACTAAACGCTGAGATTAGCCAATAATTTTTTATGCACTGTATTAGGTTAGAGAATTAAAATTGCTCCTATTTGGTACAATACATATTATGAACATTTATCTCATCTCATTTTACCATAGCCTCATTGTAGTGGGAAGGATGTTTTTTCATATAAAAATCTCCGTTACATAAATATAGTTAATAGATTAGAATTTACTGTTTTAAATTTTGCATATTTTATTTAATAATAGTTTAGAAATTTAATTTTGATTACATTTCAAAAATTGAAATTAGTGACAGTGATTTCAATTGACTTTTTGTGAATTTTCTAAGAAATTTGTCATTTCCAATTTAAACCTTCCCCATAGGATCGGTATTTAGGGCTTAAGTAGAAAGTCCATTATTACTTGATAAAGATACGTATACTTCATAGAATCCGAATATCAATTGATTATATTTAATTAAATTTTACACAATCTATTGCAATAAAAAGTAGGATCAAGTTTCTGGCACCGTTGCGTGGGGAAGGTAACAGTTGAATTAAATAGTTTTGATAAATTAGAAAATTTAGAGATAATATTGTTGACCTCACTTTTGGTTGAGGTCTAGAAAACTTCTTTAGTAGCCTAGGTCTAGCCATAGGATTTCCCTATTGACTATCTCAAAAACTTACAAAAAGTACCCCCACAATTAAAAAATCAAAACTCTTCTATTTACTCAAGTTAGAGTTCCTTTCTTTAGTAGCCTAGGTCTAGCCATAGGACTTTCCTATTGACTAGTCTTAGAAAACTAGATGGTACCCCACTATTAGAAATTTAAAACTCTTCTTTTTACTCAACTTGAAATTCCACATATTAAGACCTCTAGCATTTAGTAGGTAAGATCATTATAAGAGATTTCAAGAAAAGTCCCTATAGGATTACTT
>JXCR01121211.1:117279-130280 GCA_002079205.1 Phalaenopsis hybrid cultivar
ATATATATATATATATATATGTATAATCTAGACCATCTGTAGCCAGAATCCTAGTTGAAAGGGAATTAACTATCCCAGCAGTTGATGAAATATGGTTGGGTTCTGAACATAATGGTTATTAGAAAAAAATCATAGCTGAACAAAAGCCTTACTATTGCTTCCACTGCTGTATGTTCGGGCACATAGATAACAAGTGTTTTAAACTGCACACTCATCTCAGGAACACTAATCATGGGGTCCCAAAAGATGTTGATCTGCCTGTGCAACCTTTAGTGGAGCTTGTGAGGGAAAGGGCAATTACTGCTGAGAGTTTTGGTCATATCAATTCTGGGTATAATGCCAAAGGTCCTGAGGAAATTTACCAGACCACCAATACTGCTTTGGTTATTGAGATTGTAAATGCAGATAAAAGTACAGCCATTGCTAGTCTTAACCACCATAATCTTCTGAATGCAATGACAAATAATTTATCCAAGAATGAAGCTGGCCCGTCAAAATGTCATCAAGAATCATTAGCTATACAAGTCATAGCTAGTGTAGCTATTGCCCAGGAACCTTTTGTTTCTGAGCCCCAGAGTTCCTAGCTAGATGTTGGTGAGGTTTTTCATAAGAATTATCATGTAGACTCTACCTTAGTTGAAGTATTACAGACTGCTTTGGTAGATGAATGGAAAACTCAAAAAATAAGAAAAAAGAAAAAGGCTAACCAGGAATTAAACATTGTGAAGGGAGGAACATACTCACTCAGAGACAGAAAAACTCTTATGGAAACAAAGGAGGCTATGACAAGTTCTAGAAGGGGTAAATCCATCTCCTTTGGATGATGAAGCTTTTATGTTGGAATGTTAGGGGATTGGTGCATTCTAAATCCCTTAACAGACCTATTGCTTTGAATAGGATGTATAAGTTTTGGTTTTTGGATTTTTTGGAACCTGTGGTTTCCAAAAACCCCCAGAAAATCCTTAGAAAATTTTTTGGCTTCTCTCATTTTGCTAATTTGAATAATAAAACTTGGTTACTCCATAGACAGGAAGTTATGTGTCAAATTTTGTGGGATCATCCACAATTCCTTCACATCAAATTTATCTTTGGGGGTCAGGAAGGACTGACTACTTTTGTTTATTCTACAAGCTCCTTAAGGGCAAAATTGGAGCTGTGGGAGAGCATTCATGTTATCAGTAGATACTACAATTCCTTATGGCTAATGCGTGGGGATTTCAATTTCTTTTTTTTCTCTTACTAAAAAACTAGGTGGCAATCCACCTGATACCAAATCTACAAACTAATTTAATGATAATGTTAGTTTGTTTGGCTTATTTGATCTTGGCTTCACTGGACCCAAGTTTACTTGGAGGAGAGGACCTTTATGGGAAAGATTGGATAAAATCATTTTTAATTCAATGTGGTTGAATGAATTTTTACATATTTTTGTTCAACATCTTAGCATGACAAGATCTAATCATACGCCATTACTTATCACTATTACTGCATCTCCAATCAAACACAAGTCTACCTTTAGATATCTCAACATGTGGCCTTCTCACCATGATTTTCTTAACCAAATCTCTTTGGGGTGGAGAGATTTTCACTACTATAATCCTCTGATTAAACTATGGATGGAAGACAAGCAAAAAACTGTATAAATTGAATTGGACTGTGGTGGGAGATATTAATTTGAAAGTAAAGAAGGCTGAAAAGGAAGTGAATGATATGGAGACTAGGCTGAAAAACAATCCTGATACTGAAAAGGATTTAATGCTGGCTAATGAAAAGCTAATGAATGCAATTAGTATGCAGGAGGAATTCTATGCTCAAAAGGCTGCTAAGACCAGATTCTGTGAAGGGGACAAAAATTCTAAGTTTTTTCATGCTTGTATCAACAATAGGAGGAAATGAAACACCATTCATAAGATTAGAGATCCCTCAGGGCACTGGATTCAATCTAATGACTTAATTGCTGCTAGTGCTATTCATTATTTCCAAACTATTTACTCAACCACCAATCATTAGGCTCCAATTTAGCAAGACCTATTTGATCAGAGTTGCATAAGAAACATGGACTTGGCTTCAATTCTTGGAGAATTGGAAATTTGGTCAGCCTTGACCTCCATTGATAGCTCCAAAGTGGCAGGCCCAGATGGATTCTCTGCAGATTTCTATTAGAAAGCATGGAAGATCATTAAAGGGGATATTATTGAGGTTGTACAAAGCTTTTTCAGAGGGATGGATTTGCCTAACTATTTTAAATGTTCTACCAATAACTTAATACCCAAAAAAACTCCAAGCTATTTTAAGACAAGTTCAGGCCTATCAGTCTCACTAATTTGTTATCTAAAATTGTTAGCAAGGTGATTTCCAATAGATTACAGCCTCATTTACATCATCTCATCAGTGAAAATCAATCAGCTTTTTTTCAAGGGAGAAGTATAGTGGAGAATGTTGTCTTGGCTTAAGAATTAGTTCTGCATTTGGACAAACAGTGTAGAGGAGGGAATCTTATTTTCAAACTTGATATCCAAAAGGCGTATGATACCATACATTGGGAGATCATTGAGGAGGTGCTATCTGCAAGGGGATTCCCTCAATCCTTTATTTCCTTGATTCATAGGTGGCTTAATAACAATTATCATTCTACTTTCATTAATGGGAAGTCTCATGGCTTCTTCACAGCTTCTAGAGGCATCAAGCAAGGTGACCCCTTATCCCCTACTATCTTCATACTTGCTTTTGATTACTTGTCTAGACTGTTGAATCAATTAATGTCCAAAGCTCCTCACTCACTACATAGCCACAGATGTAATATTGTTGTTAACCATATAGCCTTTGCTGATGATGTTATTATATTTTCCAAAGCCACTAAACCTACTGTTAAGTTGCTTTTCCAATGTCTGGAGAATTTTCAAGATTGCTCTAGAATGGAATTCATAAACAGAAATGCGAAGTTGTGTTCAGCAAAACGGTGAAAACAGATATCAAGCATTGGATTTCAGATCTTACTGGCTTTTGCTCTAGTTCTCTTCCTCTGAAATACTTGGGGAATTTATTGCTCAAAGGGAGGACAAGGCACATCCAATTTAATGATATTATCCTAAAAGTCCAAGGCAAACTCAATAGCTAGTCTAACACTTTCCTCTGAAATGGGGGAAGAATTACCCTCCTGAAAAAGTATTTTGGCTGCCCTTCCATCTTATATATCACAAGTATCTGTTATGAAGAAATCCATCCAAACTACTTTTAACAGATTCCTTTGGGCAGGCCAGAGAAAGCAGGTGCATTGGGTGAGATGGAAAAAAGTGTGTGGCAGTGCTAAAGTAGGAGGGCTAGGGTTTAAAAGCTCCAACAGATTTCCCAAACCAACTTTTGAAAACTCTAGGTTATGTTTAGAGCATAGAATTCCATTTGGGATAAATTTTTGAAGGGAAAGTACTGCAAAGATCTGCATCCTTCTCTTGTGACTAATATATTAGGGGATTCAAGAACTTGGAAAAACATGCTAAAGACGAGATTTAGGGCAAAACAACTATTCATTTGGGAAATAGAGGAAGGAAGACTCAATGTGTGGCTAGATAATTGGACTGGAGAAGGCATTATCTCTCCATTAGCTGACTCTCAATTCAACCCTACAACACAGGTGGCTGACCTTTGGTCTGATGGTGAATGGAACCAGCAAGCCCTTCAGAACATCCTTGATAAGAGATTACTCAATATGGTCCTAAAAAAACCTATTAACAGATCCAAGAAAGACAAACTTATAGTGAAGAGGAAGGTTTCGCAGACTTTTTCTGCTTCCTTAGCTAATTTTTGCTTTCCTTAACAGGAGGTTTCCTAGGGTATATGTGTTTGGAACAAGTTCCTTTCTCCTTCTATGGCCTTCTTCTCTTGGAGATTATTCTATGGTTTCATTCCCACTGATGATATTTTAAAACTAAAAGGCTTGATAGGCCCTTCAAGATGCAGCCTGTGTAAAACTGAAGAGGAATCCCTCCACCATTTGTTCTTCAAATGCTCCAATGTTCAGCAAGTCTAGAACCTCTTGTTACCTAAACTGAAACTAAATACTGTTCAGTTGCCCTGACATAGTTTTTACCAAAGCTGGGAAGATTGGTAGGCTCAATCTCTCCCTCCCATCCCTTGTATCATTGCTTGGTTTGTTTGGATGGCTAGAAATAAGCTGAAATATGATGAAGCCCAAGTGGATACCACTGCGATTGCCATTAATTGCTATAGTTATATACTGAAACTGTATTGTCATAGGAAACTTCCTGATATCTTATGCACACCCTCCCTCAACTGTTCAAGGAAATTACAAATTATTTATGTTCATTGGAGCTGCCCTCCTAAGGGTTGGGTCAAGGTCAACACTAATGGAAGCTTCATTTCTCCTAATGTAGGGGTTGGTGGGGTTTTAAAAAATGTTAGTGGGGTATGTATACTCTATTTTTAGTCTCCTGTCAGGCCTGAGGACCCTTTGGAAGCTGAAGCTCAAGTTGTTTATTGGGCAGTTTTTATGGATAAAAAGCGTAGCTGGAACCAATTAATGGTTGAAATTGACTCAATGAATTTAATTAACAATCTTGATGGGAGAATATCTACCCCTTGGTATCTGATTAATTAGATCACTGACATACGATCCTTGAGCAAGGAGATCAGGCTGTCTTTTTCTCATACATATAGGGAGAGTAACAGACCTGTCAATTGGCTTGCTAAGACTGGCCTCCATTCTCAGTGTCCCTTCATAGATACTTGTATCACTCCTTCTTTAGAATTACTGTTGAAAGGAGATTATGTTGATCTACCTTTCATAAGAGTTCTTTCTCTTTAACTTTTGGGAAGTGCCATGTCTTTGCCTTCCTTTTTGTATCTCTTTTATTTAATGAAATTGGAGCCTAGTCTCCTTTTATAATATATATATGTGTGTGTATATATATATATATATATATATATATATATATATATATAGAGAGAGAGAGAGAGAGAGAGAGAGAGAGATAATTGATGAGTTGTATTCGTGTTAGGCTTGTTAACTTAGCGAGCGAGCCAAACACGAGCTATTCGTGAATAATGAGCTGTTTTGACAGCCCTAATTATGATCATCTACTTCTTCATTGCAGAGTAATGCCTCATTTGGCTCATGTGGTGTGGCTCCAAAGGCAGTAAATATTCTTACTCAAGGAACTGGCGGGAAGACAAAAGCTATTTCTTCAATGGGTCAGATGTTTTATAAGGACAAATTGCTATGTATGGCTGGATCAGCCTTGGTCATCCTATTGGTCAACATGAAGCNGGTCCCCTAAAAGCAAGAAAAGGAGAGGAGCTGAAGGAGAGTAAGAAAAAAAATAGTCATGAGGGCTCTGCTCAGACCTAGCAAGCCAGTTTGTAGGTCTATTCTCTTCCCTACAAGTAAAAGAGAAATGTATACTTTTTTTGGATTTGAGGTCTTGAATTTTGCTCACCCATTGGGAGTGGTTCCAAGAGGAATGCCTCACTTCCTCCAGGAAATTCAATCAAACTTGTAATCCCCTTGAACTAAAAAATGATGCCACTAATTCATCATGGCAAGGGAAAATGCCCAAAAAATAGCAATCAGCTCAGCTTCAAGTGCATCTAATGCACAGACAGGAGCTTAAGAAAACAATAGATAATGTCAGCACCCCACATAGAGAAACTTCCATCAGTGTTAACTTTGATGATTAGGGAATCAAGAGGATTCCAATAAACTGTAGTTACTAGAGGATTTAGTGTTCTTTTAAGGGGGGGAGAACAAATGTTTGGGAAATGTTGATGATGTATTAACTTGTATAGATACGAGATGCAGTTTCTAGTCACCTGTACCACAGCGAGGGTCTGGCTCTCAAATTTGGCTTTGTTCCTAGCCATCCAAATAAACTAAACCACCATGGAGGGGATGATACCACCTTAGTTGACCTCCAGTTGTACCTGCAGAAGTAGAGATAAGACCATTCCAATTGAATGGTACTCTAAAGCAGATGTTTAGAGAAATTAGACAAGACCTATTGAGAAAACCTACACCCAAAGAAAAGATGAGGAATGAACTCTTCTTTCTCAGCACATAAATAACATTTAGAAGGACCTCTTATGCCTTTGAGCTTGAGGATATCATAAGTGGGAAGCAACCTACGAAGGGTTCTCCAACTGAAAAAGGACATAGAGGGGAACAAGCTTTCTGCCAAATGAGATACCCCTCAAGGCACCTTGTCCCACTTATTAAGCTTGTGATAAATAGATTTAGTTAAACTTTGTGGAATACAACCCTACCATTCCAGTCTGCTACCCTTAGTTCTGTCAAAATGGATTTTATTAATTTGCAGAGCTGAAGGTTTCTGCAAAAAGTTTTGAAGGATTGGCAAGGACTTGGAATCCCCATTCCAACAGTCAGCCACTTTGAAATGAAGATTGGTATTATCAAAAAAAAGGTTACAACATTCCCCTGGGACAAAAAGAGTCTAGCAAAAAATGAATGTTACAATTACCAATATCCCAAAGGAATAACTCCTCAACCTGTTGTTTAATTCTGAGCATGCTGACCCATAATATGGAATTCCCAAGATTCCTGACCACAATATTGGGATGAATGTCCTTACAATACTTACCCATCATCAATTTTGCCCATAGACAATTATGCTCTCTACATTTTATCCATAGTTTTCATTAGATAACTTGGAGAAGCTGTTGGAGCCCTTCGAAACAAATGCCACCAGCAAATATAGGATTAGCGGCCTTTTGCAAGCAGGCCCAAAAGTTGTTGCCTCTAACCAGCCCAAAGAGACCTATTAAAATCCTTTCCTATTGAATTTTAGTGTTTTTTTTCATGGTACTCATCTGGAGAATAGGAGGGAAAATAGTGAGAATGCTCTTAAGCAAAATGATTCAACCCCCATTAGATAAAAAAGATGAGTCTAGCTAGAAAGTAGAGCAGAAATTGTCTCCAGAACTTCTACAAACTTATTTGCATGGATCTTGCATTTAGGAGCTGAACTCCAAGGTATTTGATTGGTAATTGTAGCTAGTGAAACCTGTGTATTCAAGAATTGATTGCTTATGAATGGGGGAAGTATTCTTATTGAGATATACATTGCACATTTCTGGATTAAATTTCATACCAGAATGCATTTAGAAAAGTTGTAAGCATTTGTGTACCCTTTTCACTACATTCTTATTAGCACACAAAAAAACCATAATGTCAATAACATAAACAAGATGTGAGACAACTACATTGGATTTGTGGTGGTACCTGGAGTAGAAGCGGGGGAGAAAGATTTTGTTGAGCATTTTGGACAGATAATTTAGGGCCAGTTTGAAAACTAAGAGGGATAAGGGATCCACTTATTTTAATCCCCTTATAGCTATAAAAGATCCCCAAGCTTGTCCATTTAGAAGGACAGAATGAAAGTTGTCTTTAAGCCACTTGTGTATCAGATTGCAAAAGTCATAAGCAAAACCTCAAGCAGAGAAAGTCTCAAGTATGAAATCCTAGCAGATTATATCACAATCCTTCTTGAGATCTAATCTATAAATTAAATTAACACCCCTAGAAGGTTTATCCAAATCAAGGAGGAGCACTTGAGCAAGAAGCACATTATCTGGAATAGATCTGCCCTTCATATAGGCAGTCTGATTTGCACAGATAAGCCTATTAAGATGAGGATGGAGTCTACCAACTATGATCTTACTGATGAGTTTGCTGATAATAGAGGTAAGACTGATGGGCCAATAATTATTCTAGTCCTTCTATTTAGAGGATTTAGGGGTCAACACAATACTAGAAGCGTTAAAATAATTTTGAATGTGAGAAACTTGAAAGAAACTTTGTATAGCAGCCAACACTTCTTCTTTAATAATATCCCAAGTTTTTTTTTTTTTTGTAAAAATCAGAAGTAAAACCGTCAGGCCCAACAGTTTTGTGGCTATCAAAATATTGAAGTGCTTGCCAAACTTTAGTTTCAGTAGGGGGTGAGCAAGTACAAGATTAGAGGTGTAGGAGCTCTCTTCAATGAAGTAGGTATTGTCTATAAGCAATCTTTCAATAGAAGGTTGTGTTAAATTCTGATTGAAGTGAGAGACTGCATCCTGAGCAATAGTTGTATCTTCAGTTAGCCAATTCCCTTCACAATTTTGAATGTTGTGAATGGTATTACATTTCCTTCTATACTTTATACATGCATGAAAGAGCTTGGTGTTCATATCCCCTTCCTTAAAATGAATGATAGAAGCATTTTGTTTAAGTAACTTCTCTTGTCTTTCAATAGCAGTGAGTAATCTCTCTTGTACAGCTAAAAGCAAACACTACTCTCCAACACCAGCCAACACAACTTTCTCCAACTCCAACACTTCTTTTCCAGCAGAATCCATAGAAATGAAAACATCACCAAAGGAGATGCAACCTCAAGCTCTCAGGGCTTTGCTAATCTTTAAGTGAAGAAAACTGAGTTTGGACTAGGGATCCAAAAGCTGAGAAGTATACCAAAAGGCAGCCACAGTTTGAAGGAATGTAGAGCGGTTGAAACTCATATCACAGCATCCAAAATTGGAAGAAGAACTACGAGGAGAAGGGGCAACAATAGAAATCAAAATGGTCCTGTGGTATGAAACAACAAGGCTCAGGTGAGTAACAAAATTATGGAGGAAGTATTGACACCAAGACTCATTTACCAAAATCCTGTGAAGTCTCTCTTAGATAACCCCTCTTTCTAAGTGAACTCAAGACCTATGAAGCAAAACTCAAGCAGACCAACATGATGGATATTATCATTGATGTGAGTCATTTTGGCTAAATTAAAGGTTCTCCCACCAGTCTTTTCTATAGAGGTGGCAATGCAGTTGAAATCACATCGCACCAACCAGCAAGAAGACATAGCAGCACTAATATTATGCAGACATGACCAAAGCTCTCTTATACGAGTTTTAATACAGCCTGCATAGAAAAAAGTAGCAAACCCAGAATGTTCATTAGTATGTAAAGAAAGACAGACAAATTGAGAATGATGAAGTTGAATGTCCCAAGTGATCTCCTCTCTACAATAAATCCAAATTTTATAGTTTATGTTGGCAAAATGGAAAAACCCAAAAAACTTAGAGATGATATGTTTAGGATGTTTATGAATCATTGGATTAAAGATGACAATGCACTAAAGTTTATGTTTTTTGTTAAGATGTAAAATTCTTTCAATGGATAAGGGGTGAGCAATGCCCCTAATATTCCAGCAAAAAAAAGTAATCATGTTGAGAAGGTGGGTGAAGGGAGGGTTGAGATCTTGATCTAGTTCTTCCTTTAGAAGGTTAAGTAAGGGACTTCCTTTAGGGAAATTCATGGAACAATTCCAAACATCCTTGATTATAATTTTTTTTTATGATTTGAAGGCCTTAATGACGCCAAAATTAAGAAAGCTTGAGTTAAGATTCCTTGCATCAAGATGCTTGATTGACTATAAATATGTCAATTTTGAAGTTCTTTCGCCTATTCAATTATTAATTTGAAGCCTCCAAATGGGATATAATAGCTTGATTTATATTTGATTAGATTCAAATTGACCCACTTTTAGTATCAACGGGTTCGTCTAATCAACATGGTTAGTTTGACTATACACTTGCATAAATCATAGCCTTTAATAATCATCAAAATAATGTTGTTAAAAAAATTGCCTCGAAATTTAGATAAAATTATAATTTTTTTTCATGACTTTGGCAATGAAATATAATTTTGGAAAAAATCAATTCAATTAATTTTTGCCCAAATATGATTCCTGTTAAAATGATGACCTTAAATTAATAAGGAAAAAAATTAAGGCAGATAAATACTATTATGAACACCTATGAGGCTACCCATATCCCTCCTGCAAATTTTTGTAGAAACTTATTCCTCAAAGATATTTGAGGGGCCCAAGAGAATATTTTCATGATATTATAGCTCATATTGAAAGGAGGATTATACAAAATTGTGATGGACAATATCCGAAGATATTCCAGACTTAGATGATCTAGAGGAACAATGATGATGAATCCATGAGCAACTCAGAAGAATAAGCCAATGAAGAATTAGCCCATGTAATTGCGAACAATCTACATGGGACCCCATGAAGATGCGAGAGAATTCTAAGAGCAAACAAAAATAATGGTGCAAATCACCCACCCAAAAAACATCAATTAGTGAGAGGGACCGCCAATCACCAAAAGAAATATTCTTTATGCTCGACAAGTACAAGTAAAACTAAAATATTATACTTTTTATACTAACATTTGGATTTTGTTTTAGTGTGCAAGTTTTAATATAAGTTTTTAAGAGTGCTTCGAAAAATCTTCCTCCATTGTCTATATAAATCTTCCATGTGTAAATTTCTATATTAATAAAAATTTATCTTATTTCATATAGCTCTGTCCTTTATTTTCTTTTATGCTTTTGTTTCACATGTACACACACACACACACACACACATATATATATATATAAGATTTGCGGAAGCAAGTTGGTCCTTCAAAAAAGAAATGAAGAAAGCAACTTTTGCATTCTTTCTTATCCGTTGGTTCTTCGGGAATAAAAAAAAGCTTATATGCAAAGCAAAAGACATGCTTCAGCGTTCGTGAGAGAGGAATAAGGCCCATTTGTGCACAGTCTGCTGATTCTCCTTCTGGCTTGTCTCANGTCATGCTTGTCCATGAGATCAAATTCTTTCTTGGCATCTGCTTAAAGAGAGATGCCGCGGTCTCTACATCCCCCAACCTGGCATATCCTGCAATTATAGCGTTCCAAGACACTGTATTCGTCTCAGGCATTTGATCAAACAGATTACGCGCGGCATTTAAATCTCCAAGGAGGGTGTATCCAAATATCATCGTGTTCCATGCGAAGTCATCTTTAATGATTATTTCTTCAAACACTTTCCTTGCATCTTCTATTCTGTGCAAGATAGAGTAGAAATCAATCAACCCGGTCTGTAGAATGAGATGACAGACTAAGCCACTTTTTCTAACCTGGCCATGAACGGCTTCACCGAATCCAAAAGTTGGGACCTGTATACAGGCTTTGATGATGTGGGAGAAGGTATGACAGGTGGGCTGGTGTTGTTGCTTACGCATTTCTACAAACAGCTGGAGGGCATCAAGTGGTGCAGAACAGTTTATAAAACAACCAATCATTGCATTGTAGACGATAATATTGGGTTCTGCAATTTGGGTGAATGCGAGGGAGGCGTGGTAAATTTGATGGAGCCGGCTGCATGCAGCTAAAAATTGGTTGATGATGAAGGAGTAGTGGAGAAAATTGTTCTTCATCATGGCTGCGTACAGAGATCCAACGTCCTTGGAAGAACATTTCTGTAGCAAAGAAGGAAGGAGAAGCTTTAGCTGACCAGTGTTGGTCTTCGCTGCAAGAGAAGAGCGAGGGAGAAGGCAGGCAGCATTCATGTAGAACGCTGGCTAAAGCCAGCTTGTTTCTCTTTGAATTGGTTCTCACAATAAGCATTTTAAAAAATAAAAAAGTGTTTCTATCATCAGCTCAGTAGATGGTCTTGCAATACCACTAAGAGTAACTGATGGAGAATCTAGTACATGCTCACTCACAACTATAATGGGAGGAGCATGAATATTATAAGGAACAAAAACACACCCACTACATTCCCTATCCTCCACCTGTATTCTAAGGTCAGTTGAGGGAGTAGGAGCAGGGATCTCCTTGGAAGGTTTAGATTGCAACTTATGATAGGTTGAAGTCTATTTTACCCATTTGATTACTTCAGCAGCACTAGAGATTTAAATTTTAGGCTGAATCAGGAGGGAATGAGGCTGATCAATTAAAACATGACTCCTAGTAGTCATGTTATCAGCTACAATAAGAGCTCCATTTTTAGTAGAACCTGTAGATTTTTCCTTAGAATTGGGGTGAAGCCTGTAACATCATTCATGGGTGTGGTCAAACATTCTACAGTGAGGGCAATCGTAAGGCTTTTGCTCCATTATAATTGTCTACCAGTGTCTCTCCTCTTTAAACTGTAGCCAATTCTCCTCTTCCTCATGGCGAGTGATATCCCTCTCCACTAAAATTCTTACCCCTGAAGGCCTAGAGAGGTTAAGGGTAGGAAATTCCATCTTCTGTTCTCTTTTTAAAGCAAGTACAACATTTAAGAGGACCTTGTGATTGAAGAAATGTAGAGGTAAACTTGGTAGTTTGTACCAAATAGGCACAATAGGGGGCTCCATACTTGGGTCAAAATTTGGGTCCATTTAAAGATCTTCATAGAGATTCTATCCATAAAAACTATTTTTTTGACAATCAATCATGCATAATCCCCTTTCAAAACTTGTTTGATCATAATGTGTCGGCTATCTACCAGCCCCCCCTTCCAAGCACAAGTGAAAGGAAAGCTTTCGAAGAACCTTCTAATAATTTCCATCTTGGGATGGCCAAGCTGAAACTTGCCAATCAGAATGAATTTTCAATCAGCCTTCAGAGTAACTAGGACCTCATCCTTGTAAAATATGGTAGGTTTTCATCTTAAACACATAGAGGGTTAAGAAGAGGGTATGGGCCCTTCCCCACAATTGCATCATGAAAAACTCGGGGTAAAACCAAATGTTTAGGATTTTACAAAGTATCTTGACCCTTTCCCACCACACTAACATAAATGGCTTTTATCCATTCAGAATTGGTCTTCACATCAATATAATAAACTTCTACCATGGCTGGAGTCAAACCACTTCAGAGGGGCAAAAAAAAAGCAGAAAAACATACAACTTCAAGATGCCCAAGGTAGCCCAGGCAATTAAATAGTAACTTATGTAAAAGATTTGAACTCTAATGAACCTGAGAAGCAGAGAACACCAGCCCCACTTCAACAACTCAAGAAAAAAAAAAGTGTCGAAATAGAAGCTAAACTCAATGAAAAACCTCTTTCCACCGATCACTACCACCCCAGGCCATCATCTTCCTTGGAGAAACCCTAGCAGAGCACAGATCTTAGCTGACATATATATATATATATATATATATA